>PVIH01012621.1:22551-62728 GCA_004025045.1 Sigmodon hispidus | reverse complement strand
GAAACACCCTGGACTGACCCTTCAAACCCCACTCCAACTATAGGAACACCTGACTCACTCTTGAGGGAGGGGGGAAAGAACTGGATTTGGCCAGAAGTGGAGACTGATCTAAGCATTATTGGGTCAGTGGGACCATAGGACTGTCTGCTCCCTGCCCAGGGAGGAGATGGGCAGTTGCAGAGAAGAAAAATGACCAGAAATGTTGGGAGGGGGAAGAGATCTTGAATAAGGATATATAGGGAAAGCTGAACACAAAGAAAATATATGTGTAGCAATCTTATTTGTATTTCTACCCTTGATAAGCCATGCTTATGATTCTTATCCTCTGTATAGTTATTGTTAACTCTTCTGCATTTTAAATTCTTTTTACTGTTTTTTTTTGATAAATACAAAATAAAGAAAAAAATAAAAAAAAAATAAAAAAAAATAAAAATTGCTAACTTCAAGCATTTATTAAATGAAGAACTATTATTGCACATAATTATGTGCATGGATCTTAACTCGTCTGTTGCACTAAACTCCCTTTTATTCAGCTTTATACACCAGAACCAATACGCCAATCACACGGTCAGAAAAATGACATAAACGTACAGATCTTTAACTCCTTACAACTCAGCACCATCTAAGACAGTGTAATTGGAATCTAGTCTCAAGAAAACATGCACAAAAGCTTTGGGAATTACCAGGACAATGCAGGAGTCCCAGAGAGTCCAGTTTCTTCTCTGTCTCTCTTGTTTTTTTTTTTTAATTAATATGTTTAATGATGGGTTTTATCGCAGCATTTTTATACATATGTGTCATTATATTTTGTTTTAAATCATTTCCGTCTTCACTATCCTTCCCCGTCTTCCTCCTTGTGGTCCCCTTTGTCTCCTGATATAGACCTCCCTTGCTTTGATGTCACACATATTTCATCACCCTCTTCCCCCGACTTTGTTCCCACTGAAGACCTCTTTCTCCTCTCTCATTACCTCCCACCCAAACCCCAAGCTTAGTTTGACCTTGAACTCATTATGTAGCTAAAAGCAACCTTGAATCTCTGATCCTGATAAGAGATGTATGCAACCATGCCCAGTTTTCCAGGGTGCTAGGGATTGAGCCCTGGGCCTCATGCAGACTAGAGGAGCATTCTATCCTTGAGCAACAGCCCCATCTCCAGTTGTGATTGTTATCTGACACCTGTGTCATGTCATGTCAATCATGAAAGAGACCCAGCAAGCTTGGTGGCCCTTCTAAACTTCTTGATTGCACCGTGAAATCTCTCCCTGTTCTTCCAATATGGACACAGCATTTAAGTTGTTTACGGCCTCAGAGACAGTATTGCCTCTCTGTCACCGAGAATCAGACCATTTTAGTTCTGCAGGAAGGTGCATATACCAGCTGCACATCATCACATCTTCTGTCTTCATCATGTTGAAGACACAAAGAATGGAGGAAGAGTAGCTGTTGGTTCCTTTCTCTTTTCCCATATCCACAGTAAAATTGCTATACTTCTCTAAAAGAATTAGTGCTGCCCCTGAGGTCTGGAACCAGAGGAATTGAATTCGTCATATGCATCATTTATTGACAGCCTATTTTATTTCAGGTTCCATGACTGCTCTTCACCAAAAATGACAATAGCAAAAATAATTAATGAGTTTATCATGTGCTAAGAACTATCATAAAGATTATATATATACTATTCTTATACCATTTGTAATTATCCTCAATCTAAAAAAACTGGAGATCAGAAACATTAACAAGTTACTACAGTTCCTGACTCAGCCACAGAACTGAAATTTGAATTCAAGCTCTAAATTTAGGTCTCAGAGGGAGTCACTTTGCTGTCAAATACATCATCAAAAAAACGATGTAAATTAAAGACTCAATTCTTCAAAATGGACAGCTGTGAAATGTGTTGTTCTCATTAGCTAGAGACTAGGCAAGGGGTCCTCATAAGTCCCTGCTGGCTTTTGTTGGTTTTAAATGATTGAAAGTTTTCAGAATTAGTTAAAGCATTTTTTTTGGCAGAATAGATAGCAGGCTGGAAGGAAGAATTAGCGTTTCTATTACTACTAAAAGAACAATTAATAAAATTCTCCTTTAGGGGCCAGCAAGAAGGTTCAGTAGGTAAAGGTTCAAAGTTCAAAGACTTGACTTCGATCCTTGGAACCCACATGGTGGAAGAATGGAACCAGCTCCCACAGATGGTCCCCTGCACGTGGTGTGGCATACATGTGCTCCCCCTTCTCCCACCACCAAATGCACAAATAAAAGGTAACTTTCAAATCTTCCCTTGGGATTAACCCTAGATTCTGTTTCATAAATCATATCTATTTTTCCTCAAGATTTTTAAAACATTTATGTGTGTATGACTTTGGGAGAGTAAGTCATGTGTGTTGAGTTGCTGGAAGAGCCAAGAAAAGAGTACCGGATCCCTAAGAGCTGGAGTTATAAGAAGTTATGAGCCAGCAACCAGTGTTGTGGGAAGCAGCTCAGGTCCTCTACGCTCTTAACGGCTGAGCCATCTCTCCAACTTAAATTGCAGATGTTTAATCAAAGTCTTACAACTTATTGCTAGCAATTTATAAAGTACTGTCAAAGGCTTCATGGATTCAATTTGCTACATATTTTTGTTTAATGGTTAATAAGAACCATCTACTTCTCCAAATATATCACTTCAGAAGTTTATTTTTTAAAACAAAATACAAAAATAGATGAATTAAGTAAAAACATCAGAGAACTTCTTTTAGAAAGTATGATATCTAGATAAACTTTGATCATCTTTTAATCTGTATTAATATTTATGTTTCATAATAAACATTATAAACATTTTGAATCTTAGCTATAAAAAAATCTTGGCCTATAAATTAAAGTAATATGGTAAACAGCATTTGAAATTCATTTTTGCATATTGTGAATATTAAAATATTTCAGAAGTGAACTTTACAAAGTAATATTTATTAATATATTTGCACTGGGTTGTGAGTATAGCTCAAGACTTCTCTAGCATGTGTGAGGCTTGGGGTTGATCCTTAGCATCATATAAAAGAAAGTCAAATATATTTGTTCACATTTAAATACTGTCTACCTTAACTAATTCTCACACATAATATGTAATGATGAAGTGAAAAGCATTGCTACTGGGCCAGCAAGATGGCTCAGCAGGAAAAGCTGTGTGCTGACCTGAGTTTGATCCCTAGAACTCACTGTAACCTAGGAGAGAACCATCTCCACAAAGATGTCCTCTGATTTCCACTGGCCTCTCTATGTGATAATAAGACTAAATTTAAAAACCATTTTATAAAGTTATATTTTACTGTGAAAGAAATAGATTTAGTAAACCCAGGTCTTAACTCTGCTAATATTCTAGTTTACTCTGTGGTTCCAAGGCTCAGAACCCTCCCCCTCCCCCAGTAATAATTTCTTTCTGACTCCATAGCACCCTTTGGAACTGCCTGGAGGACTCTGTAAGCTGCCCATCATCATATAAGTATTTCCTGAATCCTATGCATGGAGTATAAAGTCTATGACCACAAAAGATTTCCAGGGATTCTCCAGAGAAATGCTCTATTTCTGCTATGTCCTACTTATCATGGAGTTCTATGTACTTTGAAGGCCCTTGAAAATGAAATTATTAATGTGCTTTACTGCAAAAAATAATAAATCTATAAATCCTTGGAAAATTGGAATGGACACATTAAAATTAATGGCAAATAGTATTAGTTTGACTCCCAACACTAACAAAGAGGGGTTCCATGAGTTGGGGTGTACATATGTTGCTTTTGGCATGTGCCATTTAGGCTTAATGGCTTTGCCTTAAAGGAAAACAGAATCTAAACCAATCGGATGATGACTGATCCTTTCAACCCCTCTGCCCAAAATAGAAAGTTAATTTACTTTACTTTGGGGAACAGAATAAAGTGTTCAGTCTTTGTGTATTTATTTCTAAGGAGCAAGGTAATCTAAATTTCTGGATTGTTATCATGGTGGTAATGATATCATCACCTGACTCCTCTCCCTAACCCTGAAATGCCTTGAGTGGCTGCTGAGAGCCATACGGACAGGCTGTTAAGGATTGGGACAGGATCATGTAAGAATTTTATGTCATAAATACTTTCTCTTCCTGGGTTTCTCCTGACCTCCAATCATCATGCCTCTGCATTAGACCGTTTGATTTTAAGTAGGTTCTGTGTGCATTTCTTTTGAACCCAGGTCTTTGGTAAGACAGATCCTCTCCTACACTGCAGTCCTCTATCCCAGATAACAGACACTACACAACATTGGTATCTGAGCACCTAAAGGGAGAAAAGAGGGGCCTCATGCTCTAAACTCTTTTCTGAGCAGTCTACAGAAAGTCACCAAGTTATACAAACAAACAAGGACATACAGTATTTAGGCCTTTGTGGCAGGAACTCAAAGAGAAACACTGCATCAACGTTAGCTGCCACGTGAACTTGAAGACAGATGGAAATAAAAGCAACTGTGGGTGCTATGAGGCTCTCACATGGGTCTGACTTAACAGCTAAAAGTCTCTCACTTTGATCTATGCCAGAATTAACCAAAGCTTATTCCTGAATTTGGCAAGTTTTATTATAGTCTTTCCCCAGAGAGACCTTGTCCTTCTGGTGATCCTTTTCTCCTTCCTCGCCATAAAAATGTCATAATGTTTACACAAGCAGATGTATTGTGTTTGCCAGCCTTGAATGGCATCCTTCTTTTTTTGGATCCAGCCTTCCTCATCTTTATACTTTTTATTTGGACAGTATTAAATACCACCCTGCTGCTCCTGGCCATTGCCACCAGACACAGTCAGGGAAAGCAACCAGGTCCAACCATTCTGTTTATTTCATCCCTGTGCATTCAGTGACAGATTTAGGGGCATGCAATCAAACCAGACCAGTATGACTCAGTTTCTGGACTTCTGTTGGAAATATTGAGAAAGAAAATTCTCTTTTCACCACGCCTGTGAAGCTAGAGACTGGAGGGATGTCACTCTGGCTGTGCCTGGAGCCCACTCACACAGCCTGGCTGAGAATAAAAGGCAGTCAGAGAGAATAAGTCTCCATATCAAACATCTGGCCCAGATGTACCTGAAACCAAACTCGTCCCAGCCTTTTTATGCATAAGCCAATAAACTGACCCTTTGCTTAACTCTATTTATGTTTCTGTCAATGTGATAAACAAATTTGAATGGTGCAGTCTGCATAGTTCACTTACAAATCCTGGGAATGGTCACAGTTAATAATTTCAGATAAGGTGATTTTGGAGAAAAAAGCTTGGAGGAGGAAGATGACAAGAATCTGAGGTCCCAGCAGAGACATCTGTACTGATGTCACATTGGAATCAAAGTGTACATGATCAGACCATGAGGAATATATGAGGGAAAAAGTAATATTTATTCCTTCCTCCCTTCCTTCCTTCCTTCCTTCCTTCCCTCCTTTCTTACATTCTTTCTAATTTAATAAACTGGGGAAACCAAGATCACTTGTTCAGAAAAAACAGGTTACATTTTTAATAAATTTTGTATCAAGTTTGAAACATGAAAATTTTCATCTGTGATTTTCTGTTGTCTCATGCAGTCCCCAGGACTTTATACTTTCTATAAGCTTAATCATAGTAATTGTCACTTTAATTTCATTTGCTGGATGGTATCCCGCTGATACTGAGATGACTGCTGGGCAGGGGAGGGGTTGGCTTCTTGTTCTCTTTGGAGTTTTTTTTTAATTTTTAAAAAATTTTTTATTATGAATAAAGTCACATTTTCTATCCGTGTATATCCTTATTCAAAGTCCCTTCCCCCTCCCACCCCCTCCAGTCACTCTCTCTTCTCCACATCTCCCCATCTCCTCCCCAGTGAGGGCAGGAGGTCCCAAGGTCCGAAAGTGGCTTAGTTCAGTATCCACTCCTGGCAGATCCAGTTTCCTCACCCCAACATCAAGACTGAGTCAGGTGTTCCTCTGGAGAGAGTGGGATCCAAGGTGTCAGTCCAAGGTGTTTCAGATCCCAAGCAGTTCAGTGATTGTGGTTTGCAGCTTGGGCATGCTTTGCTTTTTGCTTTTTTGTTTAGAGTCCACTAATGAGTGAGTACATCCCCTGCTTATCTTTCTGGGTTTGTGATGCCTCGCTCAGGAGGATATTCTCCAAATCCATCTCTTTGAAGTTTTTAATGAGGACAAGGAGACTTTTTAGTGTTACAATTTGAGAGCAAAGTTTCAAATCACAGATTTCTTTCCAAAGAACTTTTTATGAACAACTTGCTCATGGTGACATGAATACATGATGCCTCCTCCTGAGTTAGAATGTGTTCACCAGCTACCACTAAGGCGAAAAATGCTCAGTAAAATATGTCATTTGAAGCCGGACACCCTGGAGTGGGTAACACGATGCTAGCACCATGAAATGTGAATATGTGCTAGTTCTGATTTCTTGGTTCCAGAGACCAAAGGCCGTTCTCAGTGCATAGGAGATTTCTGAGTGCAAAGCATTACCTCACTCCCCCCAAAGAAAACCAAACCAATGCTATGGTAATATTTGTCAACATAGGAGGAAAGTTCAAGAATTAGAGTCGCTAATCTGAAGTCACATGCTGTATTTCTGAGCCCTAAAAGTGAAGCTTCCAGAAGAGTGCTCAAGTGTGATGTGACTTGTCCACAGTGGTTTGCATAGAACCAAGCATGCAAGCACTTGACAAAATTCTACTTACCCTGAAGGGATTCTAGAACTATCCTATAGGCTGTAGCATGGCGATGTATTTGCCACCTAGCACACAAGCTTGTTGTTTCAACCTGATTGGCCTGGAGATCTGTCACCCCCAAGAACACTGTAACAAAACAGAAACAAAACCGTCACACTGCAGATGATGCCACACATCATAACAAGTTCTGGAAGTAATTTATGGTAAAATTCCCATTGGGTTCACTAGACTACTGAGAAGCAGGAAATTTATAACTCACAATGAAATTGAAAAACAGAAGACAGTTATTTATCATTTAAATAAATGTGTGCAAAACAAGACCTTTGAAGCAGACTGTCTGATATTCATAAGTGAGAAGGGTACATATGTTTATAGGAAAAAGGAGCTGCAATGAGTACGAGATTAATGGTCATACCTAAGCTTCCCCATTATGAGCTGCACCTTTGCCTGTTCCACAACAATCATTCTTTTAAATGTCAACACAACTCCATTGTGATCTCACAGGATTAGAGAAAGAGGGTTCCTTTCAGACAAGGGGGCAATGGGGAGGCTGGGAATTGACAGAGAGGCTTCTTAGCTGCTCTGAGTAACAGAGAGAAATGAAGCCAAGTGACCTAGCACACAGTAGGGCTATCACACAGTGGGTCTGCTATAGCTTCCAACAATGCACTTCAGGTTTGGGATCAAAGGAAGAGCAGATTTTGAAGTCTCACCAAGAAAGAAAGTGACATATGCTAACTATCCCAATTAGATCTTGTGACATATGGAAGTATTAAAAATACTACAAATAGGTGCAATAATTAATGTTCAATCAAAATAAAAAGCAAAACAAAATACAACTGAATAAAAATAAACTTTTTGAAACTTTTAAATGTAGAATTTGTACATGTAAGAGACATTATTTAACACCCTCAGATTCCTTTTTATCCTAGAATATTGATTTACATGGAAGAGAATTTTGGGAAGCCATGGATGGAATGGTTTCTCCAGGGTAATGTAAAAGTAAGAATTTGGTGTTTATCATTTGGAATCAAAAGCAAAACATTTACATTTGTTTCCCCAAATGATCTCTTCCTTCCATTTGATTTTTCAGTTATGTCACCCTGCCTCTTAGCTAACTCATAAAATACTACTTCAAATTATTGTTTTCAAGACAGTAAAATAATCTTCTGTAAGCATAATTTACATCTTTATATTGCTCCTATCTGTTGGAGCAGAGAAAGAAGCCTCACTTCCTAAAGCCAATTGAAATACCCCTCCCCCCCCAACAAAAAAAAGACACTAATGATTGTAAAAACCATGCTAAAAAAAACATTAAATCATTTGTCATGTGTGAGATTGTATTTTGCTTGGAAGAAAAAGCAAAGATTTTAAATTTTACTTAATGGGTAGGAGTATAAAATAAGTTAATATTCTCTGATTTCAAAACCATGGTATGTTTGTTTATTCAACATGCTTACTAGAGAGAGAAAAGAAGGAGAAAGAAATACAGAGAGAGAGAAATAATTACACAAAATGTTAGCAATAAAAATTATTCCAGAGCCTCAACAAGTGGCAGAGACGCAAAGGTGAACCAGAGGGTAAATGGAAGACAGAAGAGGAAGAAGGTGACATGTCCAGGGGTCTGTGGTGTGATGGGGAAGGAGGGGCTGTTTGACTGTCTCAGCAAAGCAGAGGACCATAGTGAGTGACCATGCTAGTACCCAAAACAGTGTCACCCCAAAAGTCGAGGGAGAGACTAAAGCACAGGCTAAAGGCAGCCTAGTGCATTCAAATACAGAGAACATTTGTAGGACATGTATGCATGTGAGTGTTTTGTTTTGATTTGGTTTGTTTGGTTTTGAGATAGGATCTGTCCATTAAGTAGCTGTGGCTGTTCTGGAACTCCCAGAGATCTGCCTGCCACTGCCTAGCGAATGCTGGGATTAAAGGTATGTGCCACTTACACATAGCTTTGTTTGTTTTATTTTGTTTTTGGTTAGGGTTTTTTTTTGACTTCGGGGCTTTTGTTTATTTGTTTTATTTTGTGATTTTTGAGATAGGATCTTTTTATGTAGCCCTACTGACCTTAAGCTCAAACTCAAACTGGTGAATCCTCCTGCATCAGCTGTCCATGTATTAAGGTGTCAACACACTCATGGAGGAAGATAACTTAGAGTTTACTCAGCATGGAATCTTTAAGACTTCAAAATATTCTCTTCCACAGAAGAGAATTTAGGAACCTTCTTTTCATGAAAGGTGGTTTTGTTGTTGTTTTTAAATATTTGAATCTAAAAGTAAATTGATCTAAAGAAATGCATACAACAGACAGTGTGGAAGTATCTAACAAATTTTAGAACAAACAGATATATTTATTGAGAGTTGGAAAGACCTACATAATTTCATGTGTCTAGGAGTTCTGATGCCAATGAGAAATCTCAACTTGAAAATTCATAAAAGAATATAAGAGGTTCTTAGAGTGGTATGACATGTACTTTCAATAAATGGTGTGGTGTGATATGGTGTGGTGTGTGTGTGTGTGTGTGTGTGTGTGAGAGAGAGAGAGAGAGAGAGAGAGAGAGAGAGAGAGAGAGAGATCATGTGTGTGGGTGGTAGGTAGCAATACTTTGAGAAAAGGCATACTTCTCCTTGGCTCAACTTTGACTGGCATTGGCCATGTCAAAATATAGGCTGCTAGGAAAAATTCACCTAATTTGAAAAGAGCCAGCAGATTTTCCAGAGGGAAATCCTATCTGCAACCATCAAGCCGATTGGAAAAAGCAGTTGCTGGCATCTGCCTGCCAACTAGGACTCTGGACAGCCCTGAGAAATTACCACACCTTTCTTTCCACAAAATGCCATCCAGAAAGGGTAATGAGGAAGGAAGAAAAGCCAATGGTTTCCCTGGAAATGGAGTTGAGAGATGAGTCACAGAAAAAAAACCAGCACATAGTCACTGACAGTGCTGAAGCAAGCAGACATATATCAGGCTTACACGTTGTCACAAGTCCTGTCAGAGCATCACTGAAGCCTGTGGCCTGGGAAGCAAAGATCTTCACGTTGTAGTCCATTCCACTGAGGAGATTTGTCATAACGATGGTGTTAATGTCAGCACCCACGAAGGTTTCCAGAGTTTGACCCGGCACTACAACAGACAAGAGTGTATACTACAGTCACAACATGCATGCGCTCATTGCAAACTACTCTACCAACTCTTGACAGTTGCCCAGGATGACCTAACACACAAACTAGGCTGAGGCTAGAGTCTAGTATCATCTATCTCTAAAACTACATCTTAGTCCTTTACAGTAATTTTTTTTACCCCTTTTATTCAAGCCAAAAGTTGGTGCACATCGCTAATCCACACACCACCGTATTTTTACATCTATATTTTAAGATGCAATCAGTACTTGTCTAGTTGAGATAATTCCTAATTGCTTCTACTTAGATAGCTACTTTGTTCCCACCACATGTCAAGGACAGAAAGGTCTATCCTGGACATCAGACCTGGACACAACAGGGAGATCTGTGTAGAGGTTGCCACTATAGATCTATTTACTCTTATACCATGGCCTTAGCTCAGCTGGATATTGAGGTGTTTGTATCTTTGACTACCTTCAGCCCACTGGAGTCTTAAGTGTTTAAGAGAGCTCTGTGCTGAGCCCTATTCTAATTTTTTATCTGTCTGTCTTCTTTTATGTGTCTACTCTTTTAAGAGCTTTGAGTCAGTAGTAATTTTCCCTCAGAAACTCTCTCCTAACAGCATATTTACGTGTTTCAGGATGCATGTGTTGTGGCAGTAATATTTCCCTATGCCACAAAGATCACATGTAGCTGCCTTTCCAGGACAACCACATCAATCCTAACATGCTGGACACTGCAGACAATTATTCTAAGGCAGAATGGTATTGGGAACTGAACAAGAGTTACCAGGGTCTACTAGATGAAATGCTCCAGACCCCAGGGATAACAATCAAACCTGTTGCTACTGAGGGCAAACTATAGCAATTGAAAATCACAAGTTTAATACAAGAAAAATATTTATCCTCAGATAATACAATACATATTTTTCTAAAGGATCCAGAAAACATATATAAGGATTTCTATAAACTTGCATACACCCTAGACCTACAACAAAGAGACAAAAGATTAAATCAGTGATGAATCAGAAGGAGTCAGTGTAGAACAGGCCATTGTCTCTGTCCACTATCTTATTTTCTTGGTTCATAAAGATATTTTTCTGGAGAAATTGGAAGTGAGGTTACTGTCATCACATGAGAAAGAAAATCAGCAAAAGAGTAAAAATGAAGATTGAAATAAGAACAGCAGCAATACCTAAGATAATAGATTGTGACCACTGAAGTTTCTGAGAGAAAAAGGCAGTTTTTCATGCCCGCAAATAGCTTTTAACTGTTTTTTTCCCTGCCAAATTAAGAATAACTCAATTTTTTGTTTCTTCTGAACAGCTAGAGTTCTTAAGATCAGGTCTAGGAAACTGAAAATACATACATACATACATACACACACACACACACACACACACACACACACACACACACTTCTGTTCAAACTCCCACAAGAGTGTAAAGCTTGTAGAGGCCAAATTATAATGAGTGCCTCTACCCAACATCTCCTTCACAGCCTATAGACCTAGGATAAAAGCCCTCCCTATTTTAACTGTTCATCTGTTTTTAAAATATAATGATGTAGAAGACATATGTTGGGAGGACAAAAGGTAGTGGGAAGAAGGAGCTGATATGATCAAGATACATATTGCATACATGCATTATATTGTCAGAGAATAAGGACCCTTGAGTATACAGTGATCTGGAGGTAGAAAAGAGAGTCTCTTATGAAGCTGTTTTTCCCTTTGATGGGTTTTTAACCTCACAACATATTTTTTAAAATGGAGACAAATAAAAGTTTGTTCATGGAATTTATTCAGCTTATGCAAGAAGAAACAAAAGAAAATTTTGAAAGTACAGATTTTAAATGTCTAGAACTTACACATCTTCTGAGCCATGAACCCTGCTACTCTTGGGGAATCCAGCTTTCCTTAGGCTTGTTCCCTGCCTTGGGGGAGATTAGGTTGGGGAGATATACACAAGTAGATATTTTATTCTGTTCTTTGGTATGCCTGCTAATTTTCTACAAAGGTTGTTTCATCCTTGTAATAATGCCTACCCAACAAAGACAACACTAAAAAAACTTCTCTCTTCAAAAAAGACAGGAATCAGTTCTTCGCTGTTTAACCTATAAGATCAAATACTGATGAAAACAGTACCTAGAATTATCTTAAAATATACTTGGGTCAGTGATTTACTGCCAAGCCTGGCCACTTGAGCTTGACACCTAGAACCCACATGATGGAAGGAGAGAATTGACCTTTCCAAGATGTTCTCTGACCTCCGTTTGCATGCTCTGACAAAGGAAAACACACACACACACACACACACACACACACACACACGCACACACACAGAGTGAATTTTTTGAACTATAATTAAAATTCTTAAAATATATACTTTTGATATCTACTCATGGTTCAGAGAAGAACTTACCGCTTACGGGTTTGTAGACAATCCTATAGCCCTTCACGGGGGCAGATGGTGGGTCCCATGTAATGCGCAGCCGGTTGTACCATTCTTCTGAGACCCTTAGGTTCTGAGGACCCGAGGATGGCACTGAAGACAGAAGATGCAAAGTAAGAGGCTCAGCATAGTTTCGTGCTTGGTGACCTTGTCTTGTTTCCAATGAAATCTACGTTATTTCCCTACAGAGTTAATTGTGTTTGCAAGTGAAAAAGCAATAAAGATCGCAGTGGGGTCTGTGGTTTTTTTTTTTTAAAGAAATACATGTGTGAAAAATTGTTCTTGTGATGAATGAGTTTCATCTGAGATCCAGAGGTTCATTCAAAGTATGATGGTTCTCTTTTCAATTAATTTTAAACAAAATTAAAATTGAATGATGGTTATTAAAAACTTCTGTCTTTGCACCAATGTGGTCTACCTACATCAAAATACATGTGTCTGTCCATATTGAAGATGCTGCTCACACAACTGGTGATTATCCTTGGTGTTGAAAGTCAGAAGAATTTCTAGTTAGGTGAAAATTCACACTCAGTAGTAAGGCCTAAAACATAATCATTGACATTACTCTGCACTCAATCCCAATTGCCAATGATGATTGATTAAAATAATCACAGATTTTTTTTAGACCCTCTTTCCACTAAGAACTGGAAGCTAGCCGTCTGTGTTTGAATCTGGGTAGATTCTATGACTACTATGTTAGCCATAGGCTACATAGCAGTGGCACCCCTTGGGAATCTTCTTCTTACAGTGCAAGATGTCCATATGATAAATATGGAGAGCTTCTGAGGTAAATGGAAGGAGACAGGGGGACCTTGTAGCTGTGCTTATCAGGATGTCAGGCATTTGGTAAAATTGTCATGGACCTTTCAGACGAACACAGCCACAATATGAATACCAGTGAATAATGATAATTTTATCATTTATATGATACAAAAGAAATTTCCTATAAAGCCCTAATTTTCTGACCTACAGTGTCAGAAAATACATATGATAATAATACAATATGTATAGTCACCATTCGAAGCTACTAAATACTGAGATGGTCTTTAATGGACATTAATAATAGCAAAAATGACAGGTAAGAGTTACATGTTCTGACTCCTCATTTAGCTATACACAGTGTATCATAAATATTTTGAAATGCCTCCTTGGGACCACATGGTACTGGTAGAGGGTGGCATACAAAAGTGAAATGTATAAATGGGCTCCCTAAAGTAGAACTTCTGAAACTGTAGAAGAAAATAAATGATCCCTCTTTTTAGATGGCTGTCTCAGTTAGTGCGTTAAAAACAAAAAGTTAATTAATTTGAAACAACAGAGGCTGCTATGGGGTATGTATATGAGCCAGGACAGTACTGCAAAGGGTATTGCCAGCGTAAGAAACTTTGAGGAGAGATATAATTGCTTTCTATTTTCTACTTTACTGGTGATGGTTACATGAACCCATCTCATTCATGTGTTAAAACTCACAGAACCATAATAAAAAGAAAGCACATTTGCCATATACTTATTTTAAAAATAAGACTATGCCTACAAAAGAAGAAGAGGAGGAGGAGAGTATCACAGAGAGACTTAGATTGTTGTGGTCCCACAAAATGTGGAGAAAGTTCAAGGGCCTGAAGACTCTACCTTGGTGAGTCATCAGGACTTGTGAGTCATGAGACTCAGCACAAAGCTGAAGGCAGTTCTGTAGTGCATTTCAGCTTTCACAGGAAATAAAACTGGAGCCCACCAATGCTAAACGGCTTGCCCAAATTATACTGTTTATGGGTGTGGAGTAAGGATTCTGACAGATTTCTGGTCCCTAATCTTTTGCCTTTACATTGCTCAGGTAATGTAGTTTCCAAGGAAATGAGTCACTTACACGTTCTCCCAGGGGCAGAGACACTGACACCTTCTCCATCAGTGTAGATGGGGGTCACCGTGACTTTGTATTCAGTGTCTGGAATTAGAGTCTTCAGAAGGATATTGTTCTGTATTCCAGGCACCATAATCTGAGCAAAAAATAAAGTACGATGACCTTGTTAAACCTCTTATTCCCACTGACCTATAAAAGTAGTGTGAGTACAGATATTTTGAAAGCATCACGAGTAAGGTAGACTTTAAGATTGATGAGAAATGGAAGGACATTCATGCAAAAGCATTTCCCCCATAAAGTCCCTCATAAAAACATTAGTCTATAATCTCTAATAAAGGAGAATTAACTTCACAGAGTATCTCCTCTTAATGTTTGCTCAACATTTGTGGAGGAGACAGAATGACCATCTGTGTAGCCCGCAGGTGCTTGTGATTAAAATTCATTCTACAACACAGACTGTTGCTTATCTCTTCTGAAATGACTTAGCATCCTCTTATTAATCCTGTCTCCCCAATTTTCCTTCCTTAGTGATAACCTGGCCCCCACATTTTATTCTTTCAATTAGAAAGGAAGGATAGCCGCCAAGAGCAACAGAATTAGGCACTGTGAGCCAAGTTTTTTAGTTGAAACATATTTAATAGAAATACTAAAAACTGCTGCAGCTTTCTCACATCAGAAAGAAGATGCCCTTTCTCCATCTGGATCCACTACCCATCTGTCACTAAAGATGCCAGAAAAAGAAACAGAGGCAAGGGAGACCTTGCACCAGCTGGTTTGCAATGTGCCACGTGGCACGTCACACACAGTACAATTTTGGCATTTCTAAGAGACTGTTCTGGACCACATCTTCACTACAAAATACTGTGATTGTGCTCCAGCAGTTGAATTCTGGCACTTCTCTGTGCTGCTGGGAACTTAATAATCACTGGGAAAAAATGTGAGGATGTTGGAACTGACCCAAGGGGGATTAAAAGAGTCACAAGACCAGGAGAACCAAAAAGGTTTTCTATTCCATAGCTGGGTTAGATGCCAGCAGGCTGAGGCCATGCTGTCTCCTTCTGAGTGAAGGAAGGAGCCCATCCATCATAAAATAAGTCCTAGAAAACTTTGTGGTGAACCCAGAAGTAGCTATTGCTATGATACGGCTAAGCTTCAACATGCCATTGCCTTGTATATGAGAAAGGAAGTCGGCCTTTGGTGACCATGGTTCTGCTCATCATAGAAAAGGACACCGGAATGTACAGGTTGTATTGTGTGGGATCTTGGGAAGCAATTATAGAAATAGCAGCTCTGTTTTAAACTAGAATGACTTAGTTGACCCTGGCATAGAGGAGCTGAAAGACAGCTGTGGATGCCCTGACATGTATTACCCCAACAGGGTGGCTTCTGGAGGGGTGTCTCTTTTCAACAGAATGCTGGAGCAGAGCCCAGGCTTTCATTCCAAGCTGTCTAGCAAACCACCCATGTAGATACTCTTTTAAAAGGGTCAGGTCTCACACTGAGAAGCATATGGCCTTGTTGCTGATCAAATTTAGCAGTGTTAGCACTCTGAAGGATTCTCACTGCTTGCCAGGAAGTAGTTGCTGTAGTTTATAACAACACCCTCATTAGGTACCAGTTATTTTGTGCCAGGTGCTACCAGAAAACTCTGCATCCATTAAGTTATTTCATCATGGCCATACGTCTAAAAGTAGAAACCTCACATTCATTTTATGGATGTAGAAACAGACCCACATGGTCCAGTACAGGGGCCATATTGAAACCTCAGGGATCTGATCTAGCCCTTGCTTAGCCTGTGGAGTTTATGCCATACAAGTATGAATGGCAAACCTTTTTTCACCCTAATATTCATTCCCAAGAGTAAAGTGGAAATTCTCTGTAGGGTATGCAAATTTCATTCTGCTTGGTCCCCCCTTGTGTAAGTAAAGAAGAGCAAAATTATGTTTATTAATAGAAGCTTCTACTTGAAAACAAATGCTGCAGGCATAGCAGATGGTCATTTTCATTTTTAAGACAAATCTATGAAAGATGTTCGTGATTAAGTGGGATGCAAAAACCACTAGAGAGCTTCATGGTTTTAATTTTTTCTGGCATGGAACTTTTTTTGTCCAGTTCTATCAGAACCGTCTGGATCACATACAAGCTATGACTTGCAGAAAGAACTTCAGTCCCTGGATTTTGTTGTGTTTCCTGCTTGCAAAATTCTGTTAGATCACATTCTTCATACAGTCATGAAGAAGGATGCAGAGTGGTGTTGGTGGCATTGTTTTCATTCCAACCAACTGTTGGTTTATTGTATCAAATATAATAAAGCTAAATTGGTAGAAAAGTAGTTGCACTCTTGGATTGTTGCAGCAATATTAAATGGCTATCAAGGTTTTCAATGCCTTCGTTTTAATACTAAACTCATCCTGTAGGAGACTAAGGCACATTTTAAGTAGCCTCACTTTCAATACTGTTCACTTTGAGGTTAACAATGACATGGGCTATAGGATGCTGGAATCAAAACCAACCTTATATAAGAGAAATACCTCTACTCTGACAACAAAAGACATTGAGCTCACTGTCATTGTTGCCTCTTCCTGTTTTGAAACACTATGAAGATCAATCCTTATGAAATATTGACAGCTACTTTCATATTAGAGTTCAGTTTTTTCTTTGACCTATTTAGGAAACTTGATTATTCCTAAAAATACAGAAGCAAATTCACATGCCTTAACTGATAAATTTAGCTTCTCTTGTCTTCATTTGGTTTACAATGCTATATGTGAATACAGTTCTCCAGCCTGATATTGTCTCATCCTTTGCCCAGGCAAATACAATAAGTTTTAAGAGCGAAATAAAACTTGGAAAGATGGTCAGAGAAAATATGTCTATTATCAGGACACATTCTCTTCTATGCTTTCATAGTATATCTTAGCTATCTATCTTTCCTGGGAAATCATCGTGTGTGTGTGTGTGTGTGTGTGTGTGTGTGTGTGTGTGTGTGTGTGTGTGTAGTGTGTGTGTGTGTGAGAGAGAGAGAGAGATTGTATGCAAGGTCATATGTGTGTAGGTATATAAGTTTGTGGATGCCCATTGTATTGTGTGAGTGTGCATGTGGAGGTCAGAAGATAATCCTGAATGTCATTCCTCAGGCATATCCATCTTCTTGTTTTCGAGACAGGATCTCTTATTAGCCTGTCACTTATTGAGTAGTTTAGGATAGCTAGCCAGCAAGCCCAGAGATCTACCTATCTCTGCCTCCCCAGAACTTGGATTACAAGAGCACCACAACACTCATTGTATTACTATTATTGTTATTATTATTATTATTTTACTATGGGTTTTGGGAGTCTAACTCATTCCTCATGGTTGCAAGGCAAGCACTTTATTGACTAAACTATCTCTTCAGCCTAGGTATTACTATTTTTAAGATATCATTTGGCCCACATGATTTCATGACCTTTGAACTTTGGCCTTTGAACTTTGTCATTGGCCTGCACCTTACTTTCATATTTAAAATTCAGATGCATCCTACTTCCCTGTCTCACTAATATTGAAGGATGGTGGGGTGTCTCAGTAGAGAAAGCACTCATGACCCAAACATGAGAATATGACTTCAGAACTCTACAACAATATAATCATGTGGGCATGGCAGCACATGTCTATAACGCCAACACGAGGCCTGTAAAGACTGGCAGATCCTGGAGACTTGCTTGCCATCTAATCTAACAAAATGTCAAGCAGCAGATTCAATAAGAGATCCTGCCTCAAAAATGAGGTGAATGATAAACGAAGATGTCTCTGGCCTCCACGGGAAATGCGCATTTCTCGCTGTTTCTGTCTCTGTTTCTCTTTCTCCATCTCTCTCTCTCACACACACATACAAAATTATTTATTGGAACAATTAAAGTAATTGTCATTGAATTTATGTTGCAGTAGCATTTGGTAGACTACATCTATAAATTCTCAATACTCAAGCCAGTCTATTAATTCATACAGTGCCTATAAGTTACATGCAGCAGTCTAATTTAATTAGAATTCATTAAAGGAGGCTTGGAATTTGAAGGCTCCCACTAGGGTTCCTTTTCCATGATAGAAAACAAACACTCCACTGCACAGTAAACTTATCAATTTTTTTTCATTTTCTTTAAAGCTTTGTTTAGCTGGGACAGACTAAAACTCTTTATCTCTTTCCTTCATGTAGGTGTCCAAGTGTTTCAAATGTAAACAGTGCTAAATAAAAGAAACTCTTGAAAGGATCACAGTCTAGAATCCACCCAAAGTAAATATTATTATTATTATTTCACTTTGCAGAGTGTTTATAAGTGTGTAAGGTGAAATTCATATTTTTTCCAAATCATCAGGAATTAGCACCAAGAAGCTAAATGTGCTTCCTGAAAACTAAAAGTGTCTCGTGCTAAGAGGTCTCTGGGTTCTTATTGTTAGGAACAAAATTATAGTAGCAGGATAATAAGAGGGATAATAGAATGCCCAAATATCATATTTAATTGGCACACCAAGTATAACTTTTAAAATTTGCCAATTATGAATCATAAATGTATTTATTATCAGAGTGAAATTACAGTACAATCTGAATTAAGTGTCCTTTAACTTTCCAGAAAGACTCTCAGATTAAGGTCCTGAATCTGCTGGCTATCTGCCCTACATGGGGCCCTGCAAGCCATCACGCTGTCCTGTGATGTTTCTTTCATCACCTGGAAATATAAAATGTTGGGCTCAAACAATTGATTTTTTTTCATCAATGTCTTCATAAATTATAAAGTTAGGGTGGGGACACAATGTTTTTCTTGAGCAATGATGAGTTTTGGAGAATTCCTCCCTAGAGCACTAAAAATGACACAGCAAAAGAAAAAAGTTTAGTGATGATATATTATAGTAATAAATAGAAAGTATGCTGGGAGTAAGAAGTCAAACACCTGCTGAAAGCTAGAGCTCTTTCCTTTGTCTGGACACATGTATAAAAAAAATTCCTAAGGGGACAATACGATATATACTAGGGAAACCTGGGGAGGCCATCATTAAGAGTGCACCATGTCTAGCACACAGAATTGCACACAAAACCACATAATGAAAATGCAACACAAATCCTTGAGAAGAGATGCCTAGGCTGGAGAGATGACTCAGTGCTTCAGAGCACTGACTGTCCTTCCAGAGGACCTGAGTTCAATTCCCAGCATCCACACAGCAGCTAATAACTGTCTGTAATTCCAAGATCTGACACCATTACACAGCTATACATGCAGGCAAAACACCAATTCACATAAAATAAAAAAAGAAAGCAGAGCTGAGAAGAGATGCTCATGATTAACAATGAATAAAAATTAGTTTTAAAAATTATCAAAATGAGTTGATGTCAGTGATAAATTGATAAACTGCTAGGTAGCTCTTGTTCGCTATGCTTGAAAAGCTCTATAGTAGACTCTCAAAAGCAAAAACTAAGTTTAATCCCTCAACTTTTACATATGAATCTACACACATGTATATAAACACAAGTGTGCAAGGGTCCTTTGTCTTCTCTTGATTTGGTTTGCTTTTGAAATAGCCAGGGTCTGGAGAGATGGCTCAGCAATTAAGAGCACTGACTGTTCTTCTGGAGGACCTGAGTTTGATTCCTGGCATCCACATGGCAGCTAACAACTTTCTGTAATTCCAAGATCTGACACCTTTACACAGTTATACATGCAAGCAAAACACCAATTCACATAAAATAAAAATAAATATTAAAAGAAAGAAATAGACAGGGTCTAGCTGTGTAGTCTAGATAGTCTCCAGCTCTTGGGTTCAAGTGAACCTCCTGCATCAGCCTCCCCAGGAACTATAGACACACGCCCCCACGCCTGGCCTAATGGCTCTATTATCACCCTTCTTGCATTATCAAATGGACAAGGCAGCAAAATCAATACTAGAGAAAAGCTATAGAGGCCTGATGAGCTGAAAGCAAATTGTGTGAGCAAATTTTAGAGTTAGAAAGGACATGTCTAAACCAACAGTGAAGTCTGAATTGAGCAAGAGTATCAGTTTCTGCAGACATGGAGTGAGCAAGCAATGAGCCAGAAAGCTTGTTATCATCTCCACAGACAGCGGTGGTAGCTCCACCAACAGAGGCTGGGGGACTCTTGGTCAGCCATAGTTATACAGACCGTTCCTACCACTTCTTCCATAGGGTCCCCTTGGGCTGTCAAGTAGGTCACCCTAAACTCTTCCACATTGTTGTCAGAAATGTCCCACGTGACCCGCAGGCTAGTAGCAGTTTCATCATCTACAACCAGGTTTCTGATTCCTGTCTGGAGAACTGAAATAAACACAACCACATATTAAAGAACTTGTAGCCCAACATCACCAAAAATGAGACACAGTCATCGTCTGTGGAGTAGCATCCAGCATCATTCAGTGCAGCCCTGACAAAGAAAGGACTGAAGGAAAACCACTAAACTAACCTCAGAAGGAAACTTGGTCCTGAGGACCTCACATTAGTTATCTCTTAGAGAAGTGGGCTGGGGATCAGATCTTACCACTCTCCAGTGTGATGCAGCATCCAACACACATCCACCATCTGCCCCTCCCTGTTTTAACCCTACCCACTCAAGAGCAGCTCCACAGCTCAGGATACCTTTACCTTTTCAGCCCACACAAGTTGCTTCTTCTCATGTATGTTATTTTTCTGGGATATTTGCCCAGATTTCTTCCTTGTTTTCATTAGAACATTCATCTTCATCTGCTAAGTTGTCTCTTCCCTCATATGTACTTTTTTTATATATAAATTCTCCCTTCTACACTGACCGCCTTCCTCCTATCCACCTCCGCTGCACATCCCCTTTCTTCCCATTCATTCTCCCATGAAAACATTCATGGAACCTGTCTTCGATGTCATATTATGTAAATCTTTGACATAGGAACAATAAAGTCTTGAGGGGAAAAAAACATAAAAATGACACGTTTGTAGCTAGGAGGCTTAACTGGTATAACTATGGTATCTACCTGACCGGGGAATTATGGGAAATTCTCAGTTCAAGGCAGAGTTCCAACACTCAGATGCCAAGAATAAAAACAGAACTAGCAAGATAATTTGTGTGTTCCAATAAAGAGAGCTTAAGGCCTAAATAAAGATTGGCTGAAGAATAAATAAGTGAATGAGTGGGTGAATGCCTAATGAAGGGCTACTGAAGCATTTTTAGATGTGGAGGTAAAGGTGTGTTTCACTCATTTAACTCAGACAGATAGTTGGAGGGTGTTCTGCATAGAGAGAAAAGCTTAGATGAGAGGGGCAACCACTGGTGAGAAATAACACTCCAACAAAAGTGAGATACAGAAGTGTGAATGTTGCTCTCCATCGAGAGCAACAGAAGTTAAGGAGACAAAGTCCTCCCCCCCATGGTTGTTACTATCTTAACAGCCTCAGAAAAGTGAGTGAGAATCAAAGATGAAAGTAGTTGATTATGAGCTAAGAGACTGAGTGGAGCTCCATGGAAGAGAAGATGTAAAGTTCAAAGGCTGGTGATATGTAAACTGTTTGCAAGAAAACAAGGAAAGAACATCTCTTTTCTAATTAATAAAAAAAACCTAACTATAACTTCTGCTTTTAGCAATCTTATAAAAAATGGCCTCTGTATGTCCTTACCTGAAGTAACAGGGCTGGTAGGTTCTACAGTTGTAGGTGTTTCTGTCCAAATATCATCAACTGAAAGAAAATCCAATGCTTACAAATTATGTAGAGACAGTATTCTATACATTTGTATAAACTATAGAATAACTTCTAAAGGAAATTGCACCAATGTTATTCTACTTTTTCCCCCACAGCAAATGACTTTTTGCAAGGAAGAAAAGGTGAGCTATCATATCTGCTGTTTCAACAGATAAAGACAGTGAACTGGAAAGACATTAGTGTCTCATCAGAGATTTCAGATAAATGCTTGAATTACATTGGCAAAACTATGAAACCTCATATGATATTTTAAGATAGGGGCATACACATAATAATTAAAGACAATTAAGTTGCAGACCAAGTTGCAAAAAGGGTTACCCCAAAAAGACCACCCAAGAGGGCAACGTGCTCAGGCAAGAAGTATATTCTCTGTTCTCTGAGTCTCCCATGGGTGGATGCTGAAATGGAGTGACTGTGTAACGTGCTGTATTCATTTGCCAATCAACATATCTGCCCAGCAGATCATCAAATACTAGCTTTGGGAATCGTCTAGTCTGAAGGCACAGTCTCTTTAATTGACAGTCTTTCCCCACCAGCTGAAGACATTGGGTCCAGCCTCCCTGTCTCACTTTACTACAATTCAGATTCTAGCTCTGGGGATACTGACGGGACTAACAGAGCTTATGCAGATCCATGCTCTCTTCAGTTTATAACACAACGGTCTCCCAACTGTACTTGTTAACAAATCTTCTGAATACCATTAAAAATTTTAATGTATAGTTATATCTCATTTTTTAAGAAGGATGGAGTTAATTTATGATTTCAGAAAGAAGAGAATATTAATCAGTGAGTAACTTTTGCCCAAAAATTTTTATAACCAAGGCCAATTTGAAAATTTCTAGAAACTCTTGGACGCATTAATGTCTGGCTTATTTTCTAATTTAATCATTTATAATTATATCCATCTATTCATCTATAAGAAGCTATGATGTTTCACACATGAATGTCCTTAACTTTATAAGACATAAGACAAATTCTGGAGAATAAAAAAGTAGAAGTCTAACAAGGTAAGGAGGCTGTCTGTGTGTATGGCGGACATTGCAGCTCAACATGGCTAAAGCAGGACTTACGTGTGATCCCAACAGCAGACACCACCTCACTCTCACTTCCGTCATCAAGCACAGCCAACAGTGAGACTTCATACTCAGTTCCAGGATCCAGGCCTTCTACCACGTATGAATCCTGCTCTTCCTTTAGGGCAACCTGAAAAGCACTTCATGCTTTGAATACTTGATATTGGAAAACCAATGGGCGTGCTCCTCCCTGGGGAAGACTTCTCCCAAGCTCAGCAATCCTTACTTGCCTGTAGCTCTTTATGTAGGGCTGACAACTCACAGTCATCCCCCTGTCCACATTGGCATGTCTATTACTGCCCTTCTTGTTCAGCTCATGGTTAGGTAGTTATGTTGGTGATACTTTATGGCAGTAGCTTCTAACATTAGGAGACACAATCTTATAGAAAATTCCCTGATCTTCTGTTTCTCAAGATTTTTTCATTGCATCTCCTGCAATGAGCTCTGAGCCTTAGGTATAATATACATGCATGTACATATATGTATGTAAGAATAATTAATGAAATAAGAGGCCATGAATTTGCAAGATATCAAGAAGGGGTATATGAGTTTGTTTGGACAGGGGAAAGAGAAAGAGGAATTATGTAATTATATTATAAACTCAAAAAATTTAAGGAAAGGGAGGAAATGAAAGTTAAAAGAAAAATACAAAGGAAAAATCTATATGTAAGCAAGAATTGAATAAAACAGTGAAGTGCTGAAATCATCTTCAAAATCACATTACAGACCTTACTGCCTTCACTTCCCTCAACAAATATATTTTTAATATTGTAAAAGTAACATTGCAAAGGTTTACTAGATGTGATTTGTGAGGGTCAAGGAATACGAGATATAGAACTAAAGATATGTAATTTAATATATAATTAAATGTAACAATACATTTTAATGTTTGAACTATAATGTTATTTGATGCTTATGAAATTCCAGATGCAGTGCTCTCCCTACAAGATGCTACTTCTGCAGTTCTCAAGTCTGTCTTAAAATGAAGAGCAACCAAGAGCAGGAGGCATTCACCTCCAGGGAACATGTTCAGGATCAATTTCTGCAGTGTTTCAGCCAACTGACCTCTTGGGTCTTCCCGCCATAGACTGGAATCCACATTAGCTTGTGCGGCCCTTCATCAGCAGAGAGGGGATGCCAGGTCACTCGAAAACTGTCTGTCTTCACCTCATCGATTTCCAAGTATTGCTGGGCGGGAACTTCCTCTGTGAGCCGTGAAGGAGATGGAGTTTGAGAAACGAGAAGGTAAGAAATCAAAACTGAAGCAGCTACCCCAGGGGTGGGGCCGGAGGAGGGGGGAGCTGGAGGATGGGACGGCTGACAGAGCTTTTGGTTTTGGAAAGTCGTGAAGAGTGGGGACCAGCCTCAGTCCATCCAGTGTGGCTTCAACATCTGTTTCCAGCCCCTTCCAATAGCATAATTTAGGGAAACCACAGAAATAATGTTCTTTAAATGTTTCCAGTAACTCCAGAAGTCTTACATTGTTTATATTTGGCCATTTTCATAAAGTATGAAAAGATAAAAATAGGGGCTGGAGAGATGGCTCAGTGGTTAAGAGTACTGGCTGTTCTTCCAAAGGTCCTGAGTTCAATTCCCAGCAACCACATGTTAGCTCACAACCATCTGTAATAAAATCTGGCACCTTCTTCTGGCATGCAGGCATACATAAAAAAAATTAATAAATCTTTAAATAATAATAGTAATAAATAAAAATGGAGCTGGGAAAATAGCTCAGTCATAAAGTTCTTGCCTCAAAAGCACAAAGACCTGAGTTAGCACCCCACCCCATCCCAGGACCCTGGTCCAAGTGTTGTGGCTGAGGATTATAAACGGCAGCTCTGGAGAGGCAGAAACTGGAGATCTGAGATTTCAGATCAGCTGGTCTAGCCTGTTAGGAGAGCTCCAGGAAATGACAGCCACTATCTCAAAGGAAGTGGATAATAATCTTGAGGATGACATGCAAGATTGTACTCTGTACCTCCCCACACACACACACACCACAAACTCCCAACTGTGCACATATGGACACCCATAAACACAGTTTTAAAGTAAAAATGTCATATTCATCATTTTGTAAAGACATTATATTCCAAGTATTTTGACAAAAAAAAAAAAGCACTTAGAGCCTAGAGAAACAATCTCTACATTTTAGTATCAAATCACTCTGTCACAATAAGGGAAGCCCTAGAGAAGAACCTTCGCCTTTATTTTAATTTTTTATTTTATTTTTTAAAATCTTTTCCACATCCGCTACTGTTCCCTCCTTCCCTTCTCACAACCTCTCCCCTCCCCTATCAGCTAACCCATCCCCACCCTTCACTCCCCAGAGAAGGCAAATAACCCCAAGGTGAGTTAGTTCGGCCTGGCATATCTAGTTGAAGTGGGACCGAGTTTCTTCCCCAAGTATCAAGGCTAAAAAAAGTGTTTTCCTGCTAGGCATGGGCTTTGTGGTTTATGGACCAGGGACAGACTCTGATCCAATTGCAAGAAGTTCTAGAAACTGCCCATGCCTTTCCACTGTCATCTACATTCAGAGGGTCTAGATCCTTCCATGAAGGTTTATCAGCTATTATTTCAGAATCTGCGAGCTCCCATGCTGGCTCTCCCCATAATAGAACTTCAGAAATCATCACCATCCCTGACTTCAAGCTCTACTAAAGAGCTACAGGCAAAAAAAAAAAAAAAAAAAAAAAAAAAAAAAAAAAAAAAAAAAAAAAAAAAACAGCTTGGTACTGGCATAGAAATAGACTTCTGGATCAATGGAATTGACTCAAAGATCCTGACATTAATCCACACACCTATGAACACCTGATTTTTGACAAAGCGGCCAAAAATGAACAATAGAAAAAAGACAGCATCTTCAACAAATGGTGCTGGCATAACTGGATGGTGTATGTACAAAAATGTAGATAGATCCATATCTACCACCCTGCACAAAACTCAAACATTCCTTCACCTTTTTAACATGAAGATGTGGGCAGCAGCAGAGACAAAATATCATTTATCATCCATCCCACCACCTCACACCATGCACACTTGGGGATTTACCTCCGAAGCATAATATCCAATTGTACCCAAACCAATTCCTCAAGTCTTTGATGTTTATTTGAAATCAATGATTTTAAGACTCTCTCAGAACACCATGAGAAATTCAAGTAAAGTCCCTATAAGGAGATTTCTTTTAATTTTTATTTTTCTCTACTCTAATTTATTTCCTCAGTTTAGAACTAACTATATTTGTTTCTGAGTGTGATCAAAAGATGCAGAAATAAAATGACAAAATTGATGCCACCATGAGGCAGAGAAAAAGTTTCTGTCTAGAGGGGAACTACAGAGAATCATGGAAATCACAGTATTCATGTCTTCTGTTCAGTTTCAGTATTTCAGTCATTCCTTGCTGTGTTAAGAGTTTTAGCTCCTTTATAATACTGCTATATCACAACACATTGAGTTAAATAGTGTTAAAATGATGTTTCCATTGGGAGAAAACTGTCCCATGCTTGGACTTCAGTATAATGCACCCACATGGATGGAAGAAGAATATAAAAATCTTATGTTAACAAATAAGAGAAACAAGATGAAGGTTAAGAAAACAATGATGTACACTTTTCTATAGTGCTTTGTGCAGTTCTTTTTAATTGCTTGAAAATTTCATAAATGAACACAGTATTTTGATCATATCCATTGCCCACTTCAACTTCCCCCGGATTACCCCACTACATTCTCCTCCTCACTATAGGTCCTTTTTTAACCCACTGAGTCTGATCAGTGCTTTCTGTATGGGCGTGGGAGTAGGAAAATTAACCTTTTAAAATGAGATGGCCTTTCCTCTCTTTTCCCTATTTTGATGGCAAACAATTAGCTAGCACACATTAGCTATGTAATTGTTAGTTTGTTAGTAATGTCTTAAAAATTAATATGGACTCAAAGTCACAGCTGAGGAGGTTGCTACAGGCTTGCTAAACAGGTTCCTCTGAAACCCTTACCTGTTGTGAACTCTCCAACCAGGGGCAGGGACTGTCCTTCTTCATAGATGGAGAAAATGGCAATAGAGTACTCGGTGAGAGGGGTCAAGCCTTTTAGAGGGAACGTAGTGATGGGATCAACTTCAACCTGCAAAACAGAGTAGCCAAAGAGTCTGTACCCAATGCACTCAAACTACACAAACCATCTTATTATTATATAGTTTGTCTCGCTGAAGGGCCAGCATGGATGCAAAGCACAACACTGAATTACAAAGTCAGAGCACGTTCACAGAGCACACATTCTAGCCTTACTTGGATTGCTTCATCAGCTGTTTCTCGGGATGATTCTCAGAGGGAATGTGAAGTGTATGCAACTTAGGAGGCTGATGGACACTGTCCAAAGTTTCTAGCTAGCCCACTATCAGCGGAAGTTTGGCTTTGATGCCCCGACTCTTCCAACTAACTCCATAACTGTGTCATATATCACAAGCTCTATTATAATCACAAAGCAACCACCATGCAGAGAAATTGTGGTGATGTACTGTATATCTGGTAAAGTTTGCCTGAAAATCAGAAGGCAGACACAAGCCACAGATTTAGCTGTGAAGATCAGGGAGTGGTAAGCCATGCCTTTAATCCCAGCACTGGGGAGGCAAAGATCATCTGGATCTCTGTGAGTTCAAGGCCAAAGGGAGCCAGACTGTGGTGGCACACACTTTTAATTCCAGCACTTGGGATCTCAAACCTATGTTTCCAGTGCTTGGGAAACACACAAGCCTTAAATCTTAGTGCTGGAAAAGTTGAACTAGGATGTGAAATAGCTGGGCCAAGAAAGAAAGATCAGGTAGGAGACAGGAGTTCTGCCCTTTATCAGCATCCTGCTCCCTTTCAGCTGAGGACACAGGGAAGTCTGAGGATTTGTGAGGAGCTGGCCAGGTGAGAAGTGGCTGTGGTTTGTTCCTCTGTCTCTCTGATCTTTCAGCTTTTCCACAATATCTGGCTCCGGGTTTTTATTGTAAGACCAAGTAGAATTCATGCAATATGAAATAGTAACATCAAAGGAAACAGTAAACATTCAAACCTTTACATTTTGCAGAAAGACATAATTGTGGGAATATATGTGTATTTATATGAGTAAGTCTTGAAAAAAGAGACTAAGGGCATATTATAGAAAAGGCCTCGAAGAAAAAAATAAAAAGAGGAAATGAGGGCAGAATCTAGACTACAAATTCCCACCCAGATCACCCTGTGAAGGTAAGAGAAAGAATGGATGTGGCTTTACCATTGAGAGGTTGGTGTGGACTGCCAAGATATATAGTTTGGAGATCAAATTGCAGATCATGGCGATGGTACTCACTGCTGCGATCTTTAATCCTAATCCTCATGACAGTACATAGTGTCTCAAAGTAAGATGCCTCAGATCTGGTGGTATTCCAGAAAAACTGAAGAAATAGCCATATATATCTGAAAGTAGCCTTTCTCAAATTAGAGGCCATTTAAAGTAATTTCAAGAGACATTATAAAGCGATACAACAGAATCTCTTATTTTAAGTATTCTCACTAAGTAATCTTGATGCCTAAAGTTAAGTAAAGGTAAATGACTCCATGTTTCCTCACAATAGCCAGTGTGACCTTTACCAAAATACGAAATGTCTCTTTCCCACTGAACTGATCATTAGCTATCAACTGGATTCAAATCAAAACCAAACATCCCAGGATATCCTTCTGTATTCTAGGACTCCATCAGTACTCCCAATGGTCCCTTGGTCTCCAGCCTTACTGGCCCATCATGCTCTCACATTTTCTACCTAGACTTTTGCACATGTCTGTATCTCTACTCCTGAGTTCTTTTCAAATTTCAACCTTCTGCGTCTCTTTCAAAAACGCTAAGAGTGCCTCTTGGCAGGTTTTCTCTTTCCACATTTGTTGATAGAATTGTTCTCCAACACTGCCTTTGTCATGTCCTTCCTGGCACTATTCACACCTGAACTTAATCTACGTGGGGATCTCCATGCATTCTGTCTGTCTTCTGCACTCAGAAGGACCCTCACCTTAATCCCCTTACTACTGTGTCTAATTGTGGCTTAGCTTGTGACTTGGTTCCCTTTTAACTTTATCAAGGGGGCTGAGTAGATAAAAATTCATATGGAAGCACCTCAAAAACTCTTAAAAGAGAAAGACTTGTCTAAACTAAGAGCCAGTCCAGTAACTACATAATTCTCCAAGGAATCAACTGTAGGCCAGTGCCAACATGGAAAGAGGATTCTATTTCACTGTTCTGTAACCCTAAGACACTGCAGGCGTGGGGTAGCCAACTGGAGTTTTGCAGCTACCAACAAAAATACCCAGCAGTGGTGAGGTCATTTTGGTGGCTTCACCCCAACCAAGCTCCTGGAGGGATGCACCATACACTGACACCACATGGCAGAGAAAAGCAAGACCAGCCATACTGCAAACCACAGGTTGCTGTATTGCATGTCAAGAGTCACTGAAAATAAGGACTGTCCCCTACTGAAGGATCAGTAATATTCAAGAAGGTTCTTAGAACTTAGCATTTAATGTTTCTGGGCATTGTCTACATCTATTGTATTAAGTAATCACTTGATCCTGACCAAATCTCTAGGAATATGAACTTCTATGTTCAATTTGAAATGGAAAAATTAGGTAAGGATCTTACCCAAGAGCATACAAACTAGGACCTATAACTTCAACCCAGATGTTCAGATTCTAAACCCTATTGTCTTACATGCATCTTACCATATGTTTTATTATTTATGTGCACAAAATCCACAAATATATATATTTAAATTAGTTCAGTGCAAATCTTCCCAAATGGTCTCTGTGAATTGTTTCCTGATGTTCTGAATTGTTGTAGGTAAATCTTGGAATTAACACATATTATTTATTCAGGGCCCCTTCCCTGACATCCCTCACCACATTCTAGGTACTTATAAAAGTGGCTTTCCCAAGAAGAATCTGAGGCTAAGGAGTGAGGTTAATTCATTCTGAGCCATAAAACTTGTAAATGATAGTAGGATGGTATCACTTTAACATTCTTTTTAAGTCTCAAATCTGTGACAAATAGGAATCTTTTATGGATAGAAAACCTACACAGAAACAAAATCCAATTTGTTAGGTTCACTGAGAGTATAAAGGAAAAAGGGAATATAAGCATAAAACCAGCTATTGTGTAAGTATATTGTATATGTATACATTAAAAAGAATTCTGCACATTTGCTAAAGTATTTTGTTTACAACTTAAGAGACTACATTTTTTTTCTTTTTTTTATTATGAATAAAGTCACATTTTCTATCCATGTATGTCCTTGTTCAAGGTCCCTTTCCCCTCCCACCCCTTCCAGTCACTCTCTCTTCTCCACATCTCCCCATCTCCTCCCCAGCATGGGCAGGAGGTCCCAATGTCCCAATATTGCTCAGTTCAGCATCCACTCCTGGCAGATCCAGTTTCCTCACCCCAACATCAAGACTGAGTCAGGTGTTCCTAAGGTGACTGAGGGAGTGGGATCCAAAGTGTCAGTCCAAGATGTTTCAGATCCCAAGCTGTTCGGTGGTTGTGGTTTGCAGCTTGGGCATGCTTTGCTTTTTGCTTTCTTATCTAGAGTCCACTAATGTGTGAATACATCCCCTACTTATCTTTCTGGGTTTATGATACCTCACTCAGGAGGATATAAGAGAGTACATTTTATAACTGGTGAATTGATTAACTTATTTCAACAAATAGAAAGTTTTATGTGTCATTTCTTATTAGTTATTTTTCTTGTGTTGCTTTTGTTGGGAGGATTATATAGTTGAGGGTTGCCTATTGGATTACAGGTATGTATCATCATATTTGTTTTATGCTGTGCTGGAACTCGAATGAAAGGTGGCCTGCATGCTTGGCAAGCATTTTTGCCAACTGGTATACCTCCCAAACCAGCCTGTATAGACACACTTTTTTAAAAAAATATTTATTTTTATTGTATGTGAATTGGTGTTTTGCCTGCATGTATAACTGTGTAAGGACATCAGATCTTGGAATTAGAGACAGTTGTTAGCTGCCATGTGGATGCTGGGAATTGAACTCAGGTCCTCCCAAAGAATATTCAGTGTTGTTAACCACTGAGCCATCTCTCTAGCCCTAGTCACACATTTTTAACTATATACTTTGAAACTGATTTTACTGGTAGCACCATAGGACATAAGACTTAAAATCTGACAACAATGGCTATAATCTCATTGTTTTGCAACTAATTTGAGAAGAACTTTTTAACAGTCTAGCTGAATACTTCTTTTAGTATAATTTTGGGGATAGGAAGGAAGAGCACTAATGAGTAATGAGAGATATGGGCTGTGCCACCGAGTCATGGCTGTTAAAAACTGACATTTCACAGTCTAAAAACAATGAGCTTTACTTTTATAAAACTCAGTGGATGAATTTGATTCTTTTACTCTCCTTAAAAGCTTCCACAGTAAATGCTGAGATGGTACCTGCCCTTCAATGAACAATCTATATTTTGCTAGCATTGAGTTGGCTAAAGCTTGTATAAAATTTTCTCTATTGAAAACTCAGAATGGTGCCTGGTTTGCAATAGGGACTCAAGATGTGTTAGATCCCTTAGCATCATCAACATCACCATCTTCCACAGTCATTAATCCCCATTGAAGATTAGGAAGACAGCTCAGTTCTGGAGATAAAGCAATCAAAATAAACTTAATAATCTTCTTTCGCATTCTAGCAAAGATATCATGACTAGCAGAGTACTCAAGTCTCCAGTCCAGATAGGAGACATTATCTCCTTTTCCATGAAGCCATCACATGTACATCAGTGCCTCATGTCTTTCTTCCAACATGAATTTTACATCCATGCACAATTCCTGGAATGATACTCCAAAGAAAGAAAAATAGTAGCCATGCTTTACCTTTATCTTAAATGTCTGAGTGACCTGCTGGTCCAGTTGAAGCACTGAAGTGTATCTGAGGCAGGCAATAGTAGGGAATAGCAAGCTAGAACTCCACTTGGCTTGAGTTGTCTACACAGTCCTCATGGAGCAATGTGTACCTAGGAACCTATGACCTCCACATCCAACTTCAGATGTACTCCTCTCCAGGAAAAGACATGCCCTCCCTATATCCATCAAACATAGACACAAAAGCATAATACAGTTCAGTAAAGATATAGGGAAAAAAAGGATGGAGAAGAAAGAAAAGAAGAAGTGAAAAGAGAAAGGAGAAAAGAAATCTCAGTGGTGGAACACGTATGCCTTAGGCTTAATCTTCAGTATCATCCCACTCAGAAAAGGGAGAAGGAATATGACAATTAAAGTGTGACTATGTCTGGGTGGGGGTCCCTTTTGTCTTTTGATGTTCTTTTCTGCATGTGTGAACATGGCTTGATCATTTTGGACTGGTGATTTTCACATGGCAAAAGGTTATTTTGCATTTACTCCATTATCAATACCCAAGGAAAGCCTCTATTGAGCAGGAATATTAGCTGTAAAGTGGTGCTATTTCAAAGCTTTTGGAGTTTCATGCAGACACTGAAGAGCTCAAATCTTTTCATTCTCAAGAATTCAGTAAGCCCATTACCTCCATGGATAGTAACTTGCAGCTAATTCTGTATTTCTAAAGATTCTATCATTCCATCCCAAAAGTATCCATTTGGCTTAAGGCTATGGTGTCTGGACTCTCTGGAGAGCAGGAACAATTTTTTAGATCTCTATAGTCCAGCTGACTACAAAGGCCTCTAAGCAATATGCTTCAGTTTTTAACTTCATGAATTACATGTAAAAAAAATAGAAATCATGAATGTTTGCTCAGAAGTCCAACAATATGACAAAAGCACTTCCTCCCTCAGTCTCTCCTGCTGCGACGGATGGAGTCTTAAGTGGCCACACATCCCATCATGGGTGGTAACTTAGGTGGCCACACATCCCATCATGGAAGGTAACTTAGGTGGCCACACATCCTCATCATGGGAGGTAACTTAGGTGGCCACACATCTCATCATGGAAGATATCTTAGGTGACCACACATCCCCATCATGGGGATAACTTGGGTGGCCACACATCCCCATCATGAAAGGTAACTTAGGTGGCCACACATCTCATCATGGAAGATATCTTAGGTGACCACACATCCCCATCATGGGGATAACTTGGGTGGCCACACATCCCCATCATGGAAGGTAACTTAGGTGGCCACACATCCCATCATGGAAGATGTCTTAGGTGACCACATATCCTCATCATCGGGGGTAACTTAGGTGGCCACACATCCCTATACTTTAATTGTGATAATCCTCTTAAGTGTACCATCTGCCAGATCCTCTTATACAGCTCAGAGTGCAACTCTCTGGGAGAATAACTCATGTATTACTAGCAATAAAAAAAGCTCAGAAATTTAATTGTTTTACTGCTCCAAGCTATTATCTTCAAAAACAAAGCAACTCTTACCCAAGGACCCCAGACTCACTGGATTTATTTACTCTTCAGATTTATAAATGTTAAAAAGAGAGGTTGAGCGTTATTTGTCCAGATTAGAAGATGTGACTTTGTTGACATTCCATTACACAATAACTTTGATGAGAGTACATCCTGCAAAATATTATTTTGAGTTTAATTGTAGGAAAAAGTTTGTCCCAACATATGAAGATACTTATTTTATTTGGTCAGAAAATATAAATGATGTAATCCAACATATTTCTCTCTTTTGCTTAGTTTTCTGGAAAAATAAAACAAAAATAACCTTGCTATCTTGCTAAAACACATTTCTAAGGAACAAATTCCTAAAAGTATTAGTCACCCCACATAAGACACTATATCCTCTTGAGTTTTAGCAAGTTCCATTATTTGAATCTTTTCCTACAAAAGCTTAATTCTTTTCTTTTTTTTATGAATAAAGTCGTATTTCTTATCCATGAATATCCTTGTTGAAACTCCCTTCCCCCTCCCACCCCTTTCAGTCGCTCTCTCTTCTCCACATCACTTTATCTCCTCCCCAGCAAGGGCAGGAGGTCTCAAGGTCCCAATGTGGCTTAGTTCAGCATCCAATCCCAGCAGATACACTTTCCTCACCCCATATCAAGACTGGGTCAAGTGTTCCTCTGGAGGAAGTGGGCTCCAAGGTGCCGGTCCAAAGTGTTTCAGAACCCAAGCTGTTCAGTGGTTGTGATTTGAAGCTTGGACATGCTTTGCTTTTTGCTTTTTTGTTTAGAGTCCACTAATGAGTGAGTACATCCTTTGCTTATCTTTCTGAGTTTGTGATACCTCACTCAGGAGGATATTCTCCAAATCCATCCATTTGCTTGAAAATTTTAGGATATCATTTTTTCTTACTGCTAAGTAGTGCACCATTGTGTAGATGTACCACAGTTTGTTAATCCATTCTTCATTTGAGGAGTTTCCAAGTTCTTGCTATTATGAATAATGCTGCTATGAACATAGTTGAGCTAATGTCTTTGGAGTGTGAATGTGAGTCTTTAGGGTATATAACCAGAAGTGGTATTGCTGGATTCTTGGGAAGATTGATTCCCAGTTTTCTGAGAAACCTCCGTACTGCATTCCAGAGTGCCTGAATAAGCTTACACTCTCACCAACAATGGAGGAGAGTTCCCCTTGCTCCTTAACCTCTCCAGCATAGGCTGTCATCTGTGTCTTTTATCTTAGCCAATCTAACAGGTGTCAGGTGGTATCTCAAAGTTGTTTTGATTTGCATTTCTCTGATGGCTAAAGATGTTGAGCACTTTTTCAAATGCCTTTCAGCCATTCGCAATTCTTCTGCTGAGAGGTTTGTACAATTCCCACCTCCCAAGCCCCACAATCTATGAAAGAAAAACATACGTATTGTATATAATAATTATATATTATGTCATTAGCATTATTTGCCTGTTTGTCTTACTGAAGTTCAAGAATAATTTCATTCGTTTAAAAGAAAATCCTCGAAGGCAGACAAAGCTGTACCTCTCAGAAGCTGCTGAGAAGTGATGAGAGGAGAGAGAATTTAAAAACAAAACAAGACTAAAGCCAGGTCATTTGGGGAACCAGCATGGAGGTCAGCGACATGACAGCGGGCAGCCACATATCAGGGAGTGGGACATCAGAGAAAGAGTAAGAGAACCCAAAATATCAGACAAAAGGCATACTTAGATCCTGACCAGCATCCAAAAGAAAGAGACAGAAAAGAAGGAAAAGAAAATGTTGTGCCTTTCAGAGTCAGAAAGGGGGCCAACCCAGCTGACCTTCGAGACAGCTCAGCTTATAAGGACTACGCTAGGGGAAGGAGCATTGGCATAGTCTCAGTCTACAACAACCTCAAAAGTATCATGTCCCATGCTTACCTCATTAATTTCTGTCCCATCCGCACTGGTATACACGATTCTGTAACCGTTGATCTTCCTTGAAGTGGGATCCCAGGTTAACCGGGCACTATTGGAGCCAACATTGGAGATTCTCAAATTTCTTGGTGGGGTTAAGGGTACTAAAGGAACAGGACATAATTAAAATTTTAAATAACTAAAATCGTTTAAAGTAAATGAAACTTAAGAAACAGCACCCCTGACTTGCAAAGTACTACTTATGGGGAAAAAAAGAATATAATCCTGAGATGCTAAGTCTATTACTCATACAGATCAATAAAGTTACATAATTAACAAAAGCACTCTTTTCCTTATAGAGACTGATTGGCAGCAGAAAGTCACACACTTTTAGAAAGAAGCAGGATTTTGGTAATTCCCCGAGCCTTTTTGTGCATTAGAAAATGATACAAATAAGAAACCAGAGGCTCAAAAACGAGACACCTAAAACCAAGTCTTAGGCCACTCAACTGTCATGTCACTGGAAAACCCACAAGTCTCTGGGTATAAAAGGAGGAAGGTAGTGTCATCTATCTGCATATGACCACAGCTTTTGAGACTTACTCAAATTTATAGCAATTCATAGCAGCAATAACTACCATTGATTAGGTTACCCCTGCAAGTTTATCAAGTACCATATTATTTCATTAAACCACAATGTGAGACTGCAAGAATGGCAGTTATCTCTACCGTACTGGTAACAAAACTTAGCCAAAGTCATTGTCACACTACTACACAATTATAGTGCAACACAAGAGCATCGTGAGTGTAACTCAATTAACTGATTGCAGAAACAGCTATTAACAGTGTGTAACTTACACACACAGACACACGGGGGGGGGGTAGTAAGGGAGGGAGTGAGGCACACTTACAGATGCACATATACAATAAGAACTCATCTATTGCTCTGTCAGAATCAACAGAGCCTTGGGAACAAATTATGTCACTTTTCCCAGCCACCAGAGATAATGCTTTCTACTCCAGTGGTCAAAGTTCTCACTGCCTTCATTCGTACTGATTTCTGACATTACAGAGCTCTCAGGAGTTAGTGAGCATTTTGAAACCTAACGGGCTATAAACAAAGTGTAGGAAGTAAGATAAAATTATATGCATGCTTAGGTTTACAGTGTCTCTGAATCCAATTCTACTTCGGTGATGTGTCAGGAAAAAGTCTATTTTCCTTGGGACATAGAAATGCCACTTTGGAGCATTATGAGTTGATGCTGTTTCCTCCCTGCCCTCCTCCAGCCACTAATCACAGGAAAGAGTTGTATACAGTTTAAGCACATAGATAAACGAGCATTCTTCATGACAGAAAGTTGGTGGCTGTTTTTAAATAGATAGCTTCCCCAAACCCCTCAAGTGGTATAGAGATATTTTCTGAAGGGATTTATTTTTTTCTTCTTCTCCAGATTTGATGATAATTACCATTCTGAAGAGCAAGAACAGTACAGCCTGAACTAACAAAGAATGGACATGGAAAAAATGTCTTTTATCATTAAACTTCTATTATATTGTTGCTTTGAGTTGAATTGTAAAGACAAAGAAGTATTAATGCTGTGCAACTCATTTCTTTCCAAGAAGCAGAGTGGTACTTTCTGAACTTTCCAGTGATTCAAAGGATCATGAACAAAGGGTATTTATAATGGCTTGTGGCAAACCTTGTTAGCACACCATCAGACCTAATCTATTATCATATTTTCAAAACAGTTAAATACAGTTTTCTTAAAAAATTAGGAGGAACTGAGTCAAATTAGCCTTATAGGTAGGGTTATATCTCAGTGGTAGACCACATATCTAGCATACATGAGGCATTACACCTGAAAAGTCAAAATTAGCCTTCTTAATAAAATTTTAATTAAAAACCAAGCCCAATAATAAAAAGCTCTCATAAGAAGGACAGCAAAAAAATGTTTAGAAAAAAATATTAATTTCAATGAGCATAAAGCAGATATTGAGTAATTACGTATTTTCACATAGATTTAATCTTATAACAACCACATGATAGATAAGAAGCTGTTCCTTTACAGACAGAAGAACTAAAAACAGTGTCACTACGACCCAGATTAACCTGAGGTGAACTTCCTGCCTCAGCTGCTATGATTCTAGAACTTTCTAGCTCTCATCCCTTTCCATTCTGATCTAGTACATTTAGATTGAGAGAGAGAGATGGGCAGACTTACTAGAAGATTGTCAAGGTTCAGAGCTAACACCCAAACTTCTCTTGATGGCTCAAGATAAAATATATATATATATATATATATATATATATACACACCTTTTTCCTAAGTAATATATACATTTTCTAAATCATAAGAGCCTCTTGAGAGGTTTTAATCAAAACTGGTATTTTGGATTCAGAATCTCAAACTTTTAACTGGGCTTTTGTGATCATATTTCATGCGAATCCACTGCCCTACTCACAGGTTGTCTCTTGCCCTGTAGCAGGATCGCTGGCCTCTTCTCCAAACATGGCATACACAGTAACTGTGTATTCTGTATTGGGGAATAGTCCACTCAGTTCAATGTCTGTGTGGGTCTCTCCGATTTTCATCTAAAAAGAACACATGCAATTAGATTGTTTTCCAGTGGGTGTGTCTCCCTGCTCCTCAGAGTAGGCCTGAATGAAGGTGACATTTCCCAGAATGAGACTGTGTGATCTCTCAAGCACCTACATCAAGCAAGCCTCAGTCGGAATTTTGTGTCTGTCTCAAGTTGTTCTACATTAGAAGCTGATAATATAGAACTGCATGAAACTGAACTCTGTCCCCTGTTCCCTCGACATGCTGTGCTGAGATAATGTCTTACAGCTGGACAAATGGCAACTATACAGCCAGAACAACAATGCTGTCTGGTCCCCAGGAAGGTGGGGGTAGACATAAATTAGACATACTCTCTAGATGTGTACCTCAGAGCAGCATGCTGGAGGCGAGGCTAAGTGGGCATTTGTCACTGTTTGCTAATTCTATCCAGCCCTCTGGCTGGATGCCCAGGTTCTGCTTCAAGCTCCATTACACTGGTCCAGTTTTGTCACCCCATTTAACAAGGAGGCCATCTGGAAGAACTGCAAGTCCCTCGGGTACTCAGAAGAGACTCTGCATGACACCAGACTTGTCAGTTTGTCTCTCGACTCTGGGGTAGCTTTTATGACCTTTAAAGTTTGTCAGACAAGGTGGATTGCTTGTATGATAACTGGACATCAAATGTATGAGGAGGCCATTTTAAATTTTAGAAGGAAGAAGAAAAGTCTCTATAGCCTCCAGTCTCACAATTCAAGCTAAGTTTCTAAATGCTGAACCACCTGAACATACACAGCAAATGTACATAAATAGTAATCAGTCTGATGTAGGTCTTACTCAAAATTACTCAAACTATTAGCAAGTCGTCCTATACAGTTCAGCTTATATTTCTAGAAAGGACTAATGTATACCAACAAGAGAGAAGTTTCTCTGTAGCATCACTACTGCCTGTCATGTCTGCCCTAATACTGTATAACAGTTCTCATTTAGAGCCTGTGTTTATATTCATCCATCTGTGCTGGCTGCTGTCAAGTTGATACAAACCTATCAATATCTGGGAAGAGGGAATCTCAACTAGAAAAATGCCCCTCATCAAAGTGGCCTGTAGACAAATCTGTGAGGCATTTTCTTAATTAACAATTAATGCAGGTGGGTCCTTCCCACCGTGGAATGTGCTACTCTTGAGAAGCTGGTCCAGGTTATAAAAGAAAGCAGAGTGGACAAGCCATGGGGAGAAAGCCATTAAGCAGTACTCCTCCATGGCCTCTACTTCACGTCCTGCCTCCAGGGTCCCGCCTTAATTGCTTTGAAGATATGGAAGACATGGAAGCATGAGCCACACAAAATGAGAGTCAGAGGCAGGGAGATCTGAAGTTCAAGGTCAGTCATGTCTATACAGCCAACTGGAGGCCAGCCTGAACTACATGACATTATGCCTCAATAAATAAGACTGTGTGTGTGTGCATGTGTGTCTGTATGTGTATGCATATGTGTGTGTGAGTGTGAGAGAGAGAGAGAGAACATTCTTGCAAGACACTAACCTCTCATCACACATCTTTAAAATACTTCATATATTTAATATCCCAGAATATTATCCATAGTAGTTTATTAGCAGAAATATGGGCATGCCTGAACAATTGAGTATGGTCATGTTCTCACATGCTCACTATGCTTGGTGTTATCAGACTTTCAAAATCTTTTGCTGATCAGGTTGTGAGTCAGTTTCCTTTCATTTCTATTTTCTCCAGTTAACATTTTACCAGCACCAAACTTAAATCTTTCTTCTGTCAAAATAAAACTCAGAGCAACTTTAAACCCAAGTGGAGAGAAGCAGCTTAATCATAAAAACAAGAGAACACATGTCACCAATGCTATGTTTCTGTCACTGGACTTTAGCTTTTAAGGAACTCAGTTATCTGAGGTGGTCCTTTGAGGGTAACAGAGAATCAAGTTCCAAATTGCCTCTCTTATCCAAACACAGAAGCAGGGCACCTCTGAGTGGCATAGAGAAAACATTCTCTTTTCTCTTGAATGGCTGCATTATAGCAGTTGCTTATTATAAGTTAAAAAAGCCTATAATAAACTAGTGAAAATCAAATATTCATGATATGGAATGGAAGTGAACGAAAATCCTATTGGAGTGGAGAGGTGCCTTAGACTGTAAAGTGCCTGCTGAGTAAATAAAAGAACCTGATTTTGGATCCACAACACCAATGTGAGACTGAATGAAAAGGCACACTGGTCACCCTAGCTCTGGAGAGACCAAAACAAGAGGATCCCCGGTGCTCACTAGCCAGCCAGTCTAGCCTCCTTTGTGAGCTCTGCTCCATGTCCAGTGAGAGACACTGTCTCAAAGAAGCAAGGTGAGAATCAATGAAGAAGCCACCCAAAGTTAACCTCTGGTCTGCACACACACACACACACACACACACACACACACACACACACACACACACA
>PVIH01012621.1:0-22451 GCA_004025045.1 Sigmodon hispidus | reverse complement strand
ATGTAGTATTTTAAAAAAAAAACATTTCTCAGAATAAATTCTAAGGAAATCATGGGGCAATCATGCAAAAACCCAAGCTAGGAATGTTAATTTCAAACACTACATACACAATAAATTATCTCTATGTCCTACAACATGAAATTAATTAAAAACTATTTGAACAAACCAATAATAAAATGATATATATAAAAAAATTACTGAGTGAAATCTTTCTTAGTGGAGTGAAAAGATATTCACAATAAGTAAAATTAAAATGGTAAGCTAAAAAAAAAAAAAACTTCACTTATCAGATTAAAATGCACTGAAGGGAGCCTGGAGAGATGGCTCAATGATTAAGAGTACATCCTGTGAGGAAAGTGCCTGAAGTGGATGCTGAACTAAGCCACCTTGGGACCTTGGGACCTCCTGCTCTTGCTGGTGAGGAGATAAAGTGATGAGGAGAAGAGAGAGTGACTGAGATCGGCAGGAGGGAGAAGGGAGCTTGAACAAGGAGATACATGGATAAAAAATGAGACTTTATTCATAATTTAAAAAGATATTTATGAAGTCACACACACACACACAAAGAGTACACCCTGTTCTTAGAGAGAACCTGCTTGATTCCCAGCACCCACAGAAGATGGTTCACAACCACCTCTAACTTCAGCTTCAGGGGATCTGATGTGCGCTTCTGACCTCCTCAGGCATCTACACACACACATACAAACACACATATACATATACATAATTAAAAATAAAAAGCAATCTTTTAAAAAATAGACCTCAGGAATAAGAGGATATAGCTTAGTGGTAAGGCACTGGCTTAACATGTGTGAATTCCTGGATTTGATTCCCAGAACCATAAAAGAAGGAAGGAGGGGGGGGGCAAAGGGAATGAAGGGAAATCTAAGAAAATAGAAAGCATTAAAAAGACTGCAATTAGGGGGCTGGAGAGATGGCTCAGTGGTTAAGAGCACTGTCTGCTCTTCCAGAGGACCCGGGTTCGATTCCCAGCACCCACATGGCAGCTAACAACTGTCTGTAGTTCCAGTTCCAGGCAAACACCAAGGCAAATAAATAAATAAAAGTGTTAAAAAAAAAAAAAGACTGCAATTAAATTTCATCAGAATGGGTGCAGATAGGTCCCAGCAGTATAACTTGATTAGCACATGTGAGGTCCTGAGTTTAGTCCATAGCATTACAAAATAATGAATAGCTGTTTTTAACAATACGGCTACGTATAGGTGGTAAGATTATCATCTATGTTTTGATGGTGGCAGTTTGAATTTTCTGAATTTTATATGATCAATTTTTACAATAAACATTTTATCTGGCAGTCAAAGGTCCTGTAATTGGTAGTAGGGAGTCACCTCTTTCTCATCTCCAGCCAGACCTTCTGTGAGAGGAGCATAAAGGATCAGATATCCCGTGGCGCCAGGTACTGCTTCCCATTTGACCCGCATGCTATTCTCAGTCACATCATACAGCTCCAGGTCAGAAGCCATGGGTAAGGCCACTGCAAAGAGAGATTCTTTGTAATATTCATTTACAAATTGCATTTGTGAAAAATGGACTAATGAGAAACAAGAGCCCAGGCCTGCTGGGCCATGCTTAGTATATTCCCAGCACTCAGAAGAAGGCCAGAAGGTTGCTTCTAGTTGAAGACCAGCCTGGGCTACTGAGTGACACCTTTCTCAAAAAGAAAAAGGAAGAAGGAAAGAAAAATAAATAAAAAGAAACAAAAGGGAGCAATAAAACAATGCCAGCCATATTTCAAGAGAGAAAGAATTGAGATAAACCTCTCCTTTAAGGTTAAACAACACTGGTGAAATCCTGACTTGTTTTCTTTCCAAGCATGACTATAGATCCCTCATATGTGACCACACCTGCTTCTCTAACCACATTGTTGAGTTCAGCACTTTTTGCTTACACTTCCAACTCTCCCTACACATGTTTATTTTGGAGTCCCTACAGCTCTTCATGGCACTAACATATTCAAATGTCCCTAGTTTGCAGACTCAGCTTGTACTAAACTGAAACATCTATGAGAGGAAAAAAAATGGCTACTGACTATTTCTGCAAAGGGGGTGCCTTGGAGGAATGGAATGGAAGCAGTTGGGGATAGCAAGATAGGAAAAATCACTAGGAAAAGGGAATGATTTAGGATAAAATGTGATGCATATGTATAAAATACCACAATGAAAACCACTTTTTATATGCTAACTTAAAACTAATTTGAAGAAGAGGAAACATATTTCCACAAAACAGAAGCATCAACACTGGATTTGCAGGTTATTGTCATTCAAAAGCCCATCATTGTACAGGGGAAGAGGGCCAAGGTCCTGAAACATTATTCTTAGTGTTGTTTCTATAGGTATTGTTCTATAAAATGCAAATTATTTAGGCCAGTTTGGCATAATACCCAGCACGTATTAAGAGCACAATCTTTGAAATGTCTAAAAATGATATTTTTAAGATTATCTTGGGTGGAGAGATGGCTCAGAAGTTAAGAGCACTGACTGTTCTTCCGCGGTACTCAGTTCAATTTCAAGCAACCACATGGTAGCTCACAACCATCTATAATGACATCTGGTACCCTCTTCTGTATACAGTATACATAATAAATATTTTTTTAAAAAAAGAACCTTGGCTTCAGTGTAATAAACCTACAAAACCCCCTACAACTGACATCATATGTAATGGTGAAAGATGTATGCTTCCCTGCCCCAAGACTAGAAATGAGGCAAGAATATTTATCCTTTAAAAAATATTATCTTGGGGGCCGGAGAGATGGCTCAGCGGTTAAGAGCACCGTCTGCTCTTCCAGAGGACCCGGGTTCGATTCCCAGCACCCACATGGCAGCTAACAACTGTCTGTAGTTCCAGTTCCAGGCAAACACCAAGGCAAATAAATAAATAAAGTTTTTTTTAAAAAAAATATTATCTTTTCATGATTCTCTTAGTATGTTCCTGTATGCATGCATGTATGTGTGTGCCCATGTAGTATGCATATATGTAGTTGTGATCATGGCCAATGATGGGACTTTCACTCTTCAAAAGTCTCTTAATTTTATAATGAGTTGAATAATGGGAGAAATATGATGCCATCCCCTCAATACTCCCCTGGGGGAAAGAAGTCCTGAACTTCTTACTCAATTTCAATGAACAAATTTTGGCACAGCTCTTGGCTCACAGGAGACATTTACTAAGAATACGTTTGGTGAATGAATGAATGAATGAATGAATGAGTCCACCTCCTTCAGCACTGGTTGTCCTCTCTAAAATATGCAAGAGATTTGTCAAATCTATTCCATATACACAGCTGCAAAGCTGAAGCCACAGCCCCATCCCCTCCCATGTACATCATGACAGTTACTTCCTGTGACTTTCAATCAGGGTACCTATCCACCTAAACATGACTGTAGGTGTTGAAAAGAGAAAGGAATTAAATACACACATGTGGTTTCTGTTCCCCGAAGGCCTTCACTAGCTGTATGGGCAGATACCGCAAACACTGCTATCTGGTATTCTGTTGAAGACATCAGGTTCCTTAACACTATGGAAGATACACTTCCATCCACCACTGCCTGTTGAAAGAATAGTGTGAGAAAAAGATGAAATACATGACATGCAGAATTGAGACCAAAAAGCAAAAAATTATTTCCAGCAAGAACATCTTGTTAAATATTTTAGTATTTGCACTGTGTCTTCATTTCTACTACAGATATTAATTCTCTTTGTCTTTGTACTTTTATGGAATGCATCCAAATTCATTTCTTAATTCACATATAATGCTAATTGTGTCATTCCTGGGCAATTATTGTCCTAGTCACATCCGCATGATAACAGGAGATATAATTTTCCCCCATGGCACTTTGGGAAGTATTTAAAAGGTTTGTAAGTCATGAAGAAAATGGAGCCACTGGAAGGATTTTGCTTTATTTTTCTCTCTGGACCAGAGGATTTGAAACTTCATGATCAAATACTTGAAAGTTAAAAGGAACCCTGACTTGGTGCAAAAGAACATTGCCAAACATTCTGAGGTCAATCGGAGGTTATAACAACAAAATGAAGTGGAGATTTCATCATGTCTTAACTCAGTGAATCACTGCATCCAGAAAGGGAAGGGAATGAGCCCAGTCATTGGCAATAGGTGTTCTCTTCCAGCTTCAACTGGCCATGATGGAAAACACTGGCCACAGTTGCTTCATGGTGGCTTTTCATTGTCTTAATCTCTACAAATGCTCAGGGAATTTCAAATCCCAGAAGACTAGCTCATCATATTACCACATGATTCGAAACATATGCTCTTCACTGTGGCAAAAATACCTGCCCACTTCCAGATAGAAAAAGATGGATTTAAAACTTAGTCGATTTAGAACTCGCTAATTTAAAGAAGAAAAGTACCCTAGGTTATAAATGCATACTTGGTCCATTCTAAGGATGACTGCATGATGGAATGAGAGAAAATGTAGATACCACAACTTGGAGAGATGAGTTAATAATATAAACATGCACAAAACCATCTCAAATCACTACAATGTTAACACAGATAATGTCCTACACACAAATTTGTATATTGTGCCCACCATAAAGACTCAAGGAATAGAAAAGTTTGGAAAGACTGTCACATTATAAAAGACTGTCACATTACCTCCTCTGGTTTTCCACCTCGGGTGGGATAATACACAACTCTGTATTTTTCCACTTTTCCTGGGGTGTGAGTCCAGTTAACCATAAAGCTCCTGGCAGTGACTTCAGAAGTAATCAGCTCTGTAGGTGGTCCAATGGTGGCAAGGGCTGAGGCTAAGTGAAAGAAATTCACCATATATATCTGATTTCCCAAGTCATTCCTATGAGCCTAAGAAATGCCACTAGTCAGGAGTGACGACAGATGCTATGGTGCCCCTAGTCTCTTTGTATTTATTTATTCAAACATTTTAGTGTTTGTTAGAAACTGTTCACTAAGGCAAACTTCTAAGACAAACTAAAATAAAGCATAGCTTATAATTCTTGACAAGAACTGTTAATAAACAATAAATACAAGCATTTAAGTGAATGTGTACATATCCAGGTAATGTTCTGAGCTTTTTAGAGGTGCCATTTAATTCTCCTCCGTTACTATTTACTGTTCATGTTTTATAGATGAGAAAATCACGGCACGATGAAGATGACAAACAGAGCAATACTAACAAGTAGTAGCTCTCTGAACTGAAACTGAATCTGACATCTCACAGTTTCAAAATTATAGCATCTACATTAAAATTGTCCAGTCAACAAGTGGTCAATATATAAACATAAAATCAGAATTATGTATATGGTATACATGATAAATATGCAAAAATCATATTTATTTCCAAATTGAAAGTTTAATCAAAATCATATACAGTTAAATAATTTGTACAATTCTAATAAATTCTTTATAGTAAAATAGTAGATAGGACTCATAAGTACTAAAAACTATAAAATGCTAATGATAGAAAAATTATATCTAACTGATGTGGACAGGTATGCTATATTCATGGACAGGATACCCTCAACAAAGCAAAAATGATTTTTTTTAACCAAGTGGATATTTGGTAATTGATAATTTATATGATGCATTTCCTATCAAAATTCAAGTAAAGTTTTTATGGAATAAAGATATCCTAATATTTGAGTGATAAAGAAATGGAAAGAGTTCTTAAAGACTTAAAAAGAATAATCAAGGGCTGTGAAGATGGCCCAGTGGGTAAAAGCACTAGCTTCCCAAGTCACATCCTAAGTTAGATCCCTAGAACCCAAGGATGTGGTGGGCTGCATCTGCAATTCCAGCACTCCTGCTGGCAGGAGGAAACAGCACGATAGGCTGAAAGAGCTTGCCCAACCAGCCTCAGATAGCACAGCAGCAGAGACATGAGAGTATAAAATAGGAGAGAACCAACTCCCAAAGGCTGTCTACATAGAAGTCATAAAAATTAGCAAAAATAAAGATAATGATGATGAAATAGAAGAACTCAAGTCTACACAACTTAAAGACTTACTATGTATCTACAGAAAATTAAAAATTATTGTTGGAAGAAAATTTCACAAGGTGACCTGAAGAAATAGATCAAAGAGGCTGAAATAAAACTACAGAATTATACTTAACTAATGATAGGACACAATGTTCAACTAAAAAATGTCTCACATCTTTGTAATAGATGTGTCTTTAGAGGTGTTTCACCACTGGAGACAAACAGAATAGACAAGCAAATAAAAGATTCAATATTACCATCCGTGAGAGAAATAAAAAATCAAGATCCACAGTGTTGTATGACTACAGATCTTTCAGAAGGGCTTAAACATAATCAAAACCAAAAAGAACATGAATATTGGTGTCAATGCATAGGAACTGAATCACTCGCATGTTGCCACTAGGAACATAAATTTCTAGACTCTAAAAACAGTCTGGGAGTTTCTTAATAAAAACCAAACTGAATTAACATACACTCAAGATACTGTCCAGTCATTGCATTCCTGGGCATTATTCCAAAGAAATTAAAACATTTATTTACACAAAAATCAATAAGCAAATATTTACAGCAGCTTTATCATAGTACCCTCACACTGGGAAGAATCCAAGACATGCATATACTTAAACAAATGGTGGTAATCCAAACCACAGAAGATAACTCTACAATGAAAACAACATATATAATGTGGATAAATCTTCAGAAAATTATTCTCATAGAACAATCCAGTTCCCAAATGCTGACTTATTCAGTAATTCCATTTGTATAATAGAAAAGGAAAGGGAGACCACTCTAGTGGTGATCAGGGTTTAACAAGAGGGTAATCAAAGAATGTGAGGCTGTTTATGAGCACTCCTGTGATGGAAGTGTTTTTTTATGCTGAGTCTATGATTGTGTATCACATGCTGGTGCTATGGTAGCTCAACAAGGTGCTGCTACCAGGGAAAAGCTGGAAAGGGTGATGCTAACTCTTCATGTACTGTTCCTTACAACTTAGGTGATTGTGTAGTTATCGCAAAATTGAGCATTTTATTTGAAAAGTGGAATGTTTTAAATATTAACACTTCAGAGAAGATTCCCCTACTGGTCAAAGCAAGTGTCCCTTACCCTCAGGAGGCTGCCAGTATGTATGTCTCTTTTTGACTGATGACTCAGGCACCAGAAAGAAAATAGAGTATTAAGAAAGTCAACTTGATGGTGGATCCTCTTGTGGTAGGATCAGAGGATGTTCCTGTGTGGGAACTGACATCTCAGAACCCATTCCCTATAGAGGAAACCTAACCCAGCCTTAATACTGAGATGAGGGACTTGGACATACCTCAACTGGATATGCCAGAACAAATTGACTCACTTTGGGATTCTTTGCCCTCTTCCTTGGAGAATGGATGGGGAGATAGAGTCAGGGAGGGTGAAGGAGGACTGGAAGGGGACTGGAAGGAGGGAAGGGAGGGGGAGCAGTGGCAGATATGGAAGGAAAAAAAAACCTTTTTAAATAAAAAGAAAGAAAGTCACCTTGGGAAAAAATAAGTAGTTGCTCACCATGATTGACATATGTGCATGACGATAGACCTATGTGCATGGCAATAGACTTGTGAGCATGATAAACCTGTGGACATGTTTTCTCTCATTTATGGCTCAGATGCCTGTGTGCGTTTAGAGATGTGGGAAGATAATGGCAGACCTGTGCAAATTGTCTTGCTCACATTCATTAGACTGCTTGGTTCTCACCTTTAATCTCCTTGTCTTGTTCTTCTACTCTGGAGCACACAGTCCTGGTCAGGCTCTCCACCACCGTGTGCATCAAGTCAAATTCAGCCACATTGTACACGTGAGTGCTGTCTGGCTCAGAGGCGATCTCCTGCAGCTCATTCAGGTCTGCATTCTTAACTCCTGCCATTGAGAATAACAGGGATGTTGGTGATCTTAGTGCCTCATTAGAAAGAGCAAGTGTACTTGAGTTAACCCAGTCTTTACCACAACCAAAGCATCCTCTACTCAGATGGCTGGATCAAATTATATGTCTAATAACATTGAAGTGGATAAAAAATATGTGGCATATATACACAACAGAGTATTTTTCAGCCTCAAAGATAAATTATATCTTTTACAGGGAAGTGGATGTAAATGAAGATACTCATATTAATTAAGCCATTCTCTGCAAGGCAAATACTGAATTTTTTCTCATATGCTGTCCTAGATTTTAGGTACATCTATAAAATCTTGTACATAAGTACAATATGAAAGTACAAACCAAGCTTTATAGGGAAAGAAAGACTCACAAAAGGAGAAGAGAATAAAAAGCAGGGTAGTAGGACTGAGGGGAAAATAACAAGTACACAGTAACAAGAAAATAACAAGTATTTATTCCTTAGAATGTTTTAATTACAGAAGAAAAAATTTGGTGGAGTGTGATGGCAGACATTTCAGCACTCAGGAGGCAAAGGCAAGCAGATCTCTATCAATCCAAGGCCAGCCTGATCTACATAGCAAATTCTAGACCAAATAGTGCTATGTGGTGAGTCTCCACCTCAAAAATCAAAGGAAAAGAAAAAGAGAGTCTTTCAAGTGAGTTGTTTCCTAAATAATTAGGTAGTGATTTTACTCAGCACACTCCAACAGGAATACAGTGGGATATAACTTCTGTCTAAAACGAATCATGCAGAATCAAGAGTAAATAAACTAGTAGCGAAACTATCAATCTTCAGGTTAAAACTTCTTCAAAAACAAGTTTATTTACATTCAGAAGCATGCTTATAATCTCAGCACTCAGGAGGACTATCATGAGTTCAAGGCTAGTTTGGGCTACATAGTGAGTTCCAGGCTAGCCTGATCTATGATGTAAGATGCTGCACCTTAAAAATAAAATAAAATTGAAAATTCTGCTAGAACTAAAACTTGAAATTAAAATTATATACATAATTATTTCATGCAATACTAAACCAGAGGGAAATATGGGTGAAAGTATTTTTTAATGGATTCAAACAAAATTTACTGCCCAGTGATCTCTATAAATGTTGATGGATCAAATAAGGAAGTTCTGTTTCTTCCACTGTCTCTATTGAATTCCATCACCACAGGTCAAGCAGAATGCTGACTGTCTGGAAGATAGCACAAAATTATAGGACAAAAGGCAGTGGCTGGAGGCACTTGTGCTATGTTTTCTCTGCCCCTAGCACTGTATCATTCACTTCATCAATACATTCAGTTCTTACGACAACCACTGTTATTTCTGCTGCTTTACGCACATACATACACACACACACACACATAGATAATGAACTTGTCTGAAGGACACGTGGGGCTGGAAAGGATGTAGCAGTGTTTCTGCTACACCATGCTGCCTCTCTGATAGCACATTACAAAGAGCAAAAGAACTCGAAGATAATAAAGGAGAGACAGATGACTAGGTTTCATGGTTGTGAGGGGAGATTTTTCTTTCCTAAGAGTCAGCAAAGAAGGGGGATTTCTTTAGAAATCGCTGTGGTGTCAAGCATCTGAGGGTAATAAAGACAGGCACTTTAGATGCCTGGTAGATGCCTGAAGCAGCAGAGATACTTCTTACATGCCTGGCTGGACCAATACACTTCTTTCACACTTAACATGCTAAGTAACAAAGCTTTGGCAGCCACTGAATTATGTGATTAGGAGTCTATAAGATTAAGAATATTGCTCATTACCATGTAGTTCAAATAACATCTAGATAAATTCACTAAGCTTTGTTTAAACACTCTTCTAAGGATTAGAAACAAAAGCATAAAATTCAGGATAATCACACAAGATAATCCTCCCATTGGCTTTTAACTCCTCTGCAGAGGGTTTTTTACTGGGTGAGAGAAGTAAAGAAATGTGTATCTGAAGTTTCTTGCCCAAAGGACTTCTACAACCGAGTCAATGTAACATTGATGGTGTGCTGAAGCAAAAGCTAAGTGGAAAGAATGCTTTCTCATGTCGTACAATTCTACACTTGGTTAAAAAAACAAATGCTAGAAAAGATTCTGTCTCTCTTTCCTCCTATATCTTTGCTTCCCCATCTTCATGACTAAAATAGTCTGACTGTTGCAATTGCATGGAAAATAAAGGAAATAATGGTGATGACTTGGGAGGAATTCGTGCAGTCAGGAATTTTGCTTCACTCATCCTGGCATCCCAGAGTTCACCACAATGCCTGGCTCACAATGAAGCGAGTAAGTCTTGAATAAAGCATTCTATAACCCACAGTCTAAACAGCAAGCCTAAGAATGGTTTGTAGGCATTTTTTTCTTGTTGGCAACTCTGAAAGATGCTCTGTTCAACTTCAGAGTAATAAGTGTTAATGCCTAGTACAAGCAACTGAACCAATTCCCAGGACCGAAATGATAGCACCATTCTATGTCCCAGGAGTATGCTGCTAAACACTTAACAGACATTTTTCTTTTCTCGCTTTCAGTATTTACCATCTTCTATAATATAGGTATCTGTGCCTTATGTCAAACACCTACGCAAGGTCAAAAGATGCAGATGAGATATGTGATGTTCACAGCTGGCTCTTGAAAACTGATATGAGATGGTTCCTCCACACCACTACGATACAATACTTACCTTGCCTTCTACAACCACATGCAAGCAAATAGCAAAGATTTAAAAAGACAAAAGCATAGTCTGAATATGATGCATTTTTAATTTTTCTTTTGGGCCTCTTTTATTCTCTTCTATGAATGGAAAAATGCAGCAGTAACAGTTGTATAGCTTGAAACAATATCCCCTGCTTACTTGAACAAAAATAATATATTTTTCTTCGATGCACCATAGGAGCATCTTAATTTTCAATGCTAAGAGTAATAGTGCTATCTTTGAAATATTTTATACCACTAGGTCATTTACAGAGCACTTGGCAAGGGTGGATGTTGGTGGGGTGTGGGAAGGAGAGATAAAGGTGCAATCTCACCTCTACTGAGTCACTGTTTAGAGAGGGTGCAGAGAGCCAGAAAAGAAGGGAAGAATACAGTGTCAATAGTTTCTGCAACTGTCTTCGGACATGCCAAATGCTAATACAAAGTAAGTCCTATACTGACATAGGTGGTGCACACTTTTAATCATAGTACTCAGAGGTAGGCAGATCTCTGAGTTCAAGGTCAGCCTAATCTACTGAGTAAGTTCCAGAACTGCAGAGAAACCCTGTCTCAAAACACAAAGCAATCAGCAACCTACTCTACTATATAAAATAAAGATAAAATAAAATGTAAACAGGAATCTTTTAAGATCTTTCTCTAAGAAGAAAAATGTATCTATCAGCACTGATAGAGGGGGTACTTTAATGGGTCTGTCAGTAGTTCTCGACTCTGAAGAATTTTTTCAAAGTACAGAGTCTCAGAGGTATCCCTGGCTGGTATAGAACTCCCTATATGGACCAAAATGGCATGGAACTTACAGATATCTGTCTGCCTTTACCTCCCAAGTGCTACAATTAAAGACATACACTATTATATCTGGCCTGATCTGAGCACATTTTTAAAGGACAGCTTGCCAAACACCATCTCCCCAGCTATTTTGATGTAATAGGTGTGGTAGTTAGAATAAAATGACAGCCATAGGGAGTGGCACTCTTAGGAGGTATGACCTTGGAGTAGATATGGCCTTGTTGGAGAAAGTATATCACTGAGGTAGACTTTGAGGTTTCAATAGTTCAACCTAGGCCCAGTGGCTCACTTTCTCTTCCTGATACCTGCTGATCTAGATGTAGACCCTCAGATAACTCTCCAGCACCATATCTATCTGCATACCACCATGCTTCCTGCCATGATGATAATGAACAAAACCACTGAACTGTAAGCCAGCGCCAATTAAACTTCCTAAGAGTTGCTGTAGCCTTAGACACCCTAAGACAGTGGGAGCAGTCTGTATCCATTGCTACCTTTTCTGACCTCTGCAGAACCTAAAAGTATTCTCTTCTGATGAAGAATACAGAAAACTCATGAAAAGACAGAAGCATGTTCTGGATAAGTACATCTTAATAAGACTAAAGATGGACAACAGAATTAACCATGTAAAACATAACTAAGTGGGTCCTTCATAACAAGAGACTGTAAGTGTCTTCAGAGCCCTATTAAGGGATTTGCTACACCATTGTGATTAATGTTTCCATGTCCTTAGGAATCAGGCTGTTATTTTGTTTTGTTTTCTGTCAAAGGTTATTGGTCTCTACTAAACAGAAGACTTGCCCTTGCCAGAGAAATTGTAAACATTTTAATTGAAGGCAAAGCTTAGCATGTAAATATTTTGTAATTGTTCTGGATCTGTTGTATATATCCTTTTTCATAAAATGATAGCTTTCAGAGAGCTTGATGCGAGTCAGCAACACTACACATCTTTAATAGCTGAAGGACTCTTAATTCCTTGAATATGTAGGAAGTGATTTCTTCTTGTACAATTAGACAGCTAGAAGCTGACCCAAAGAGCAAGTCATGATTGATTAAATGGAAACAAATGTGGTTCTAACTCTAACACAGCACTAGCTTTTTGCTCAGTATTTGTCTTAAAGCTCCAAACACTGTGGTATATGTGACAGAATCACTCTTATTTTAAATGCAAGAAAGCTGGACTCAGACACCAAGCTTTATATACAAAGTGCTCTGGCCTCTGGCTTTCAAAGCAGGGAATGTTTCACTAAGTGGTATATATCTACAGCCACAATGAAAGCTGAACCATTAGAGACACATAGCAACATACTGCAGCTAGATGTATTAATTCCTATAATCCCAACACTCAAACTGAGACAGGATCATAAGTTCAAGACCAGTGTCAGCTACTAGCCAGACGTGTCTTAAAAACAAACAGGATTGGTTAGATGGCTTAGAGGAGAAAGGCACTTCCTGCCAAGCCCTAAGAATTCCATTTTGAGGACTCACATGATGGAAGCAGAGCGCTGACCCTCACAAGTTATGCTCTGAAACACACACACACACACACACACACACACACACACACACACACACACACACACACTTCCACTCACACATGCTAAATAAACAGTAAACATTTTTAAAAGAAAACATACCTATGGCAAACAGCTCTACACCAGACTCACGGAGGTTTCTAGATGGAGGGATAATATCATCTTGGGATTTTCCATCTGTGATTAAAATGCCAATCTTGGAAACCCCACTCCTCGATCCTGCTTCTGGTTTAAAGCTATTCTCAAAAATGAAGTTCAAAGCAAGACCTGAGAGAAATAAACACAAACCAAACATTTCTAATTAAAGTCTTCTAGTTTTGAAATCATATCCTCATGAAGAGTAGAGCTAAAAGGCTTTTTATTAGATGTGAGCTTACATTTTTACAGCAACCTGAAAGGCACTAATGAAAAACCAAAACCCACTAAAATAAAAGTAATAAAAAAGAACCTGCTATTGCATCAGAGTATACAACCAAGATGATAACACAGATCAAATTCTTCCATAGACTTCTTTCTTTTTTAAGAGAATAGAAAGCAACAATAACAGCTACATTACTACAGAATAATGCATCTCATTTATCTTAATAATAAATATACTTCTTTTGGGTGAATTTTTAATAAGCCTTTTTATCTTTTACAATATTATTTTTAAAATCTTTATTTTTATTTTTCTTCTTTTAAAATTAATATATAAAACAATTTTCTTTGTTGCAAAAAACTTTTAGACCACCAAATCACTCAACAAATAATCACTGTAGTCTTGTTATATATCCAGAATTAGGGTGTAGGTACTTAAAAAAAAAAAACTCTCTCTTTTTCCTTCTCATATATCTTATTTATTTATTTTCTTTATTTGAGGGCCAAGACTAAAAATTGACTCAAGAGCCTCACATATGCTTCACTGAACTAACCACAGATCTAAATTTCCAGCTGAGTTCTGAACTTATGCTACTGCCTATTGGGGGGGACAATTTTTGCCTGGAAAGAAATAAGAAAACAGGCAATAATGTATGTGTTTAATAATTTTTCACAGGTATTAACAATTCCATTAGAGTGTGCTTTCAATTAATTATAAAGTTGCCAACAGTTGGCCTAGGAGTCCATAATAAGGTTTTCATGGCTAAAAGCTGAGCATCCAAACCATATGCTAATAGAAGGCAACAGTCATTCTAAGGTTAAAATCTGTTCAAATGGTGTTGGAGATGTGGCTCAGTGGTAGAGCAATCATCTAGCCTATAGAAGGTTCTGGGTTCAATCCCCATAATTAAAAAAAAGAAAAAGCTTGTATCCGGAATTTGGTGCTTAACATTAATCTGAAGGAAAATAGCATCTTCATTACTATTATTAGTTCTAGTATTATGTCCTCATCCTTCTCCCTTCTTTCCTGAAATCCCTGTTATCACGTGTGTTACATAGCTGCTCTACGGTCCTTGGATTTCTAGTTTGGGTTTTCCCCTCCTCTTTTCTGTTACAGAGCTCAAGCTTAGCCATTCTTCATGAGTCACAGCCAGCCTACTAAGCTCATGAAATATGTTCTTCATTTGTTTTATAGTGGATGTTTATTTGGTTTTCTGTTCCCCTCTTACAGCTAGTATTTCTTTTGGATCTTTTAATTGGATTTCCATCTTTCTCTTTTGTATTACTCCTTTGTTATTGCATATTATCTACTTTATCCATTAAACTCATTAGTGCACTAAAAAATAAAATAAAGCAAAATAAACCACATGTACACAAACAACTTATGTTCATGCCACAGATACTTTTTAATGTAAATATTGTTATAGTGATCACTTATTAAAATACTAATGGGCTAAAAGTCTTCAAATATTTTCATGATAATTAGTAATTAGTTTCAAATGAGGATGAAGAAAAAAAAAGCATTAATTAAAATAAGATAATCCTGAGTGTGATGGTTCACATTCAGAATCCCAGCACTCAGGAGGCAGAGGCAAGGGATTGCTGAGTTCTAACCCTGCCTATTCTACATAGATAAGCTGTTTCAAGACAGGGAAATGAGAAGCTACCGAGTGGCAAGTACTATGCAGCTCCTGACAGCCATTGGCTTCCACGATGGCTTCATCTTCTTCTAGAGCCTAGCTTCTTAAATTATGCATGGGTCACATGAGCCTCTGTATATATGCAGAGACTGGCAAAAAGAATCTGTCAGCATGGAAAGGTTTCTGAATACTGTAGACCACAAATTAATTCAAAATCAAATATGCAATGAGTCAGGCAAGATGGCACACATCTCAAATCCTAGCACTGGGGAGGTAAAGACTGGATGATCTCTGTGAGTTTGATTCCTGGAATACACAGAGATCCCAGCCAGCCAGGGATACACAGTGAGACACTGTCCTAAGTGAGTACAAATAAATAATAGATATATAGATAGATGCATAAATAAATAATACGAAGTGACTCTGAGGTGTTTCTGGCTGTACTCATCCATATTGCATCACACAGCGCATCCCTGGAGCCTTACTTCTGGATACATAATATACACACAATGTCACACAATGCCGACAAACACTGCCAACACCTGGGGTCAGATTCAACACTATTTTGTGCAATGAACTGCAGTGTTTTACTGAGCATAGCAAGTTTTCTTGTACAGAAATTTTAGTTGTTTAGCTCTGGAAAACAAAGATTTTTTAATGGTTTTTAATCATCATTCCTCAGAACCTAAGTATGAAATCAGGATGCCTTTGGATTGGATTGGATGAAGTCTTAATGCTGTTTGATTTTTTTTTTAAACCATCTAAGAGCTTTTGATGTTACATGCTCTTCAGCAAAATAATTTAGCTAAGAAAGTGCACTGAAGAAACCATACCTGTTAATGTGTTCCCTCCTTTGTAGGGAAGGCTTCGGACAGCGTCAATCACTTCCTCTTTTGTGTTAAAGGCATTCAAGTGCCACTCTATTCTGGGGTCCCCACTGTACTGTGCCAAGCCTGGAGAGAAGAAAGAGAAAACCAGAACTTGCATGCTGCTCAGGATCATATGACCACTCGAAAAAGCACAATGACTCATGGAGTGATCTGTCTAGCATTATTTTCTTCACCTGGCGCTGTGCTTTCAAAGAGTCGTCCTGGCTGCCAAAGGAGTTAGGTGGATGTCTCTAGGAGAGGAGGGAGTTTACATACTTTCTAGCTATTTAGGAGTTATCAAATAACAAGGCATTTGTCATTTAAAAGCAAAAGAGCAATCCTGTGTAGATTAAGGGTCTAGGTTTACTTGTCATTTTATTCTCAGAGAAATAATATTCTATAATAATTACTTAAAAGCAATGATTTTTAAGTTGTCTATATTTTATAGGAAATATATTTTTCATTGCTTTGAATATGACACAAAGATTTACAGGAAGTTTTTTACTTTTTATCTTATCTAGAATTAACTTGACAGATATTATAATGCCAAGATATTCTTTCCAGCTTTTCAGTTTAATATTTTCCTAGACTTGGCTGCTTCTTTTCAACACAGATGACTGTGTGATGAATTCTTATGCAAGCTATATTCTAAAGCTTTATCATTATCAATAATAAAAGGGGGATAAACACAAAAAATTAATGTATTCAATAGTCAAGAGAATGACAGCATGAACTGGGAAATATAGTAAGAATAGTATAAAATTGTTAGAAATAAATATTTATCAATCTAAACAGGTGCTTTCAGGAACAACAGTGTAGTTGATCTTTTGTTAACTTTGAAAGCAGCTTTGTAAAGGGTTTCTAAATCTCTTAAGAATCTTCCCAGAAATTTGCATTAGCTAATAGCTTCTATGGTCTCTAAAGTATACCAATTCGTGTCTTCTCTGAGCCCACGTTGAATGCTGTGACCAGGTTTTCCAAGAAATTTCGCACCAGCCTGAAGTTGAATCTCCCAATACTCCATGACCCATCCACCAGGATGACAATGTCAGCAATGGCTGGAGTCTCACAGAAGAATTTTACTTCTGCAAAGTACAAACCACAAAAGCACATGTGTTACTGTCAGAACTTTTATAAGTAGGAGTCTATTTCAATGTCATTCAGACAACTTAGTGCTAAGAATACAAGAAAGCTCCCATCAAAGCTGCCATCTTTTTTCCTTAATAACTCTTCTCTTAAATGCATTCTTCCAAGGGAAAAAAAAATGTAGTAATGGTTGGCAGCAGACTCGGGGGTTCTGGAAATCATTAGCAAAGTATTGTCAGGTTCAGGCCAACCTGGCAACTCATCCTGCTGTGTGCTTTTAGAACGTGGTGTCTGTGTAGAATCTTCCAGCCTTGGGCTCCAGCCTGCAGAATCTTTCCAGGAAAGGTCTCAATAACGTCAGTTAGGGCCATCCTCCTGGGTTGGGCAGATAGAGAGGAAGTGCAAAGGCCACCTTCTTGCCCTGAACAGCCTATGCTAGATAAGCCAAGGCTAGGTGTTTAATCTGAAAAAATGGTACAGAGACCTTTGATTAAGTAAGATGCTCGTTAGGAAAAAGAAATTTGAAGAAGAGCTCAAGGTCTTCCCCAGGTCTATTTTGTGTTTAGTTGTTTTGTTGTTGATTTTCATATTTTTCTATGTGACAATGAGATTTCACCCCTAAAGATGGACTAGGTAACTGATGTGTTTCAGTAGTTCAGCGAGTGCTTCACATAATTTTCCATAAGGACACCAGGTTGGTGGCATGGTACTGCCATTGTCGGACCATTAGAGATGGTACCAGACACACACACACTGCAGGGGTGCTGGGGAAGAGGAAAAGAAACCTGTTTTCACAAAACCATAGATGGTTGCCTAAGAAAGCACAGGTCTGTGGTTGATCAGGTGAAAGCCACCTGTATTCACATAGAGCCAAGATGGTGAGATATTCTGAAAGTGGTTTATAAACACTTGAAAATATTATGCCATTTTTAGTGTCCTAAGTGGCATTGCTTTATACTATAGCTTTCCTTCCCATAATTGCTCATCCTTGCTGAATTTTCATACAAAAATAGGAGTAAATGTGTATGTGTATCTGCATGTACAAACACACATATGCATGCTCTTATTAGTTTTAATTTTTAAAAAACCAGAAAATCCCTACTTGGTTTATATCTTAACATTAAAATGACAACATAGCAATATATGAAATATAATTTACATATAACAACCAAAATGCAGAAAATCATAATCAGAAAGAACATGAGCCATAGGCAAGATGTGCTCACTGGCCCAAGAGTGGCAAGACTGTGGTGGGGGCTGGGGGAGCCAAGTGCTACCTTGATTGAATTTCAGGTCTGCTGTACAGGGGGGAATTCATAAGTAGTACTGTAAGCATGGTCAAACCCATGGTTAGGAAAGTCTTCGGCCCTGGGGGAAAACCTACTAATGCTGGTTTGCTAAACAGACATGGTGTCAAACTGCCTTCTACATATTCATGTTTATATCCACAGACGTGTGCTCTCTCACAGTTGGTCAGAGACACTCCTTATAGCGGTGAGGAATGGCTAATGCAGAACCCCTTAATGGTTCAATGTGCTGAGAATAAATAGCTGTGAGTGAGTGCTCCACTACAGATAGAGTATCTGTATCAACCACCCTCTTCAAGGCTCAGGGAATATGATGGAGGAGAGAGCAGAATGTTAAGAGCCAAAAGATGGGGCCGTGTTTGTGAAATGCTGTCTTTTGGGAATGGTGTGGCAGTCATACACAAACTAATAACAGTCATGATTGCCTGCACAAGATCAAGCCAGTAAAAACTTCCAGCATTAAGTGGGAAGGGGTTCCCAATACCCATCCCTAGCTGAGGAATTCCTGACAGTTACTTGGTGGCTGCAGAGATTGGCAGAGTCACTGTGAATGGGTGGCCATTGGTAGGTTGCCCATGACACTACACCCATGTGCGTATGGGCAGCACTAATTGGATTCAGTGGGTCGTGACCAAAAAACTGAATTTGGGAGAGAGATACATTGGAATGGGTGGGAGCTGAAGAGGGAGGGAGGTTGATATGACCCTGATACATCATGTGTATGGATAAAATTTTCAAAAACTGAAAAGACATCATGAAAAGATAGCTGAACTACTGTGGCTGGCAAGACAAGCAAGCAGCTTAACAAATTAGTCATTGTATCTACCAACACCACATTTGCTTAAAGGGGCTTGATGTTTTTCCCAGACATAAATATGCACAGAAGACCCTGATCCTTTTACCAGATGAGGGAAAGTGTGCTTGCCAAGGGAATACTCCAGTCTTCACTGTGGAAGCCCAATAGCACAACTCAGTCCAGAGCTATTATTTACATTTTTGGCCCTAATTTTCCCTTATTTAATAGAAGAAAGATACTAGCTTTTCACTTAAGACTCAGCTATACTATAATTTTAAAAAGTCTAAACCAGATACTGCCACATCCATGAGACAGAAATTCCTTAGGTTTTTGTCATATTCTGGGGAAATCATTATCTTATTATGCTTTGGGAACTCATTTTTATTACTTTTTAAATGAAGAGCACCTACTCCCAAATGGTGTGGTTTTGTCTCTTTCAAAACTAGAAATATTATTAAATAGTTGGAAAATGTACAAAATATCTTCTTAGAATTTTTCCTTTTGCTTACACTTTCTTGGTTTTCATGGTTGCTGTTTTTTGCAGTGCTAGGGATTGAACCAGGGGCCAACTCATCTGAGGCAAGCAAGCGCTGCCTCACTGAGCTTCTCTGGCTTAGAAAATATCGTAGCGCAAAAACCCCTCCTTATTATCCAGAAGGGTGAGGAAGCTTAACTTTTCAATTTTCAAATGATTTTCAACTTAAAAAAAAATCTTTAACTAACCTCACTTATAAATAAATGATACCTAGGTCCAAAGTGTACTATAAAATTAATTGACTCTAAGTCAAAATAATGACAATCTCAATGATACTAAAGCTTAAAAAGTTGTACACATAAACAAATTATTTTAAATAAAAAATGCTAAAGCTATGTATTGCACCTATAACTGCATTACTAGAAAGTCTGAGGCAAAAGGATCGCCAAGATTTGTAGCTACATGGGAAGACTATCTCAAACAAACAAACAGAAAGATATGAAAAGTGATAGATTATAACCAAGAAGAAACAGTATACAATAGGGAAAACAGAAAAACATTACTTTTGAGAGTAAAGAATCATGAGCAGACACTTTATTGAACAAGCAGTAATAGCCAATAAGTGAATAGAGAAATATTTAATTATTTCAATGACCAAAATAAGATCGTAGTAAAATATAAAGTATGTTCACCAACAGGCAAGAATTAATATATGTACTGCCACTTACTAATGCTCTAAAGATTAAAAAAAATACTTAAGCATATATTTATCAAAACACACATAGAAACACTGGCTAAAACTAGAAAACATTGAAGGAAAGCTTCCATTTATATCCATGTAGAGACTGCCTGTGTTCATAAGTTGGAAGATTCAACATAATAATGATATCAATTATTCTGAAATTGATCTGCAGATTTAATTTTATCCCTAATAAAGTCCAGTTAGTACACATCCTGGGTTTTTTGTTGTTGATGATGATGTGGTAAAACACCAACTAGAACTAACTTGAGGAAAATGGTTTATTTCAGATTGTTGGTTCCAGTCCATCACTAAGGGAAGGCAGGGAATGAACTGAAGGAGACACCATAGAAGAACACTGTTTACTATTTCTGCCTTGGCTTGCTCAACTTTTCTCCATAGTCCAGGCCCATCTGCCCAGAGATGGCACTGTCAACAGTGAATTTGACCCTTCTACATCAATCATCAATGAAGAAAACAAAAAAACAACAAAAAGTGAGCCACAAGGAAGTCTATACACCAATCTCACAAATCTGATCAAAACAATTTCTCTACTGAGATGTCTTCCCTTTGGTATGTCAAGTTGTGTCAAGTTTACAAAAACTAGCTACGACAAAACAAATAATAACAAGTATTATTAATTAATTACAATTATATCAAGTATAAAATGGTAGGCCAAATATAAAAAGAAATGTGAGCCCTCAGGACCTCTTATATAATCCTAGTGAAAATATAAATTATGGTAAGCTCTTTGAAGCACATCTCTTCCAGTTCCTTCTACATGGGAATAGCTGCTGGTTTTAATGCTCTGTCACCTCACTGCCAGGTCTGTCATTCTTGCACAGTTGATACAAGAGGCAATAGTCAAACAGTAACATGGCTCATAAAATAAAACTTCTGGGAATTGCACAGATACCCATTAGCAAGAGGAAAGGTACCTGACTCACAATGAAATGTTAGACAACAAAACCAAATAAACACAGGCATGCAGAGGTCTGGGTGAACCTCAGAAGATACTGCTAGCTGGTGATAGCATGATGGAATACAAGTAAAGCAAGCCACAGAAGATTCCATCTAGCATGATACATAAATCTTGAAAGTATGCCTCAATGTGGAGCAATGAGGAAAAAAATATGAACAGGAAAGGATACAGCAATACAGCCAGGATGAAAAATTCCTGGGAGAAGGGAAAGCTTCAGTTGGAATGGCAGCTATGCCATAAATTATGGTTGAAGATATAAGTCTAAGACTTTTGGAGACACCGGGACTGGGTGCTGTCTGCAGAGTGAGTCCCAGCTCACTCTGTAACAGGCGCAGATAAAGTCTGCCTGTCACCATACGCACAGCTGCTGCTGAGGGAATTTGCAGGGCTACCCACCTCCACCACCAATTGAGCGATCAGATAACGACAGGGGTCCCTGAAGGACAGACTTAGAACCCGCCCAGAGGTGAGGAAAGGTCACCAGGCCCAAGCACCTATATCCCAGCCAGGGAGGGAGAGGTGAGCTCCAATCGGTTCCAGTTCCACTTCCGGGACCGGGTGCTGTCTGCAGAGTGAGTCCCAGTGCACTCTGTAACAGGCGCAGATAGAGTCTGCCTGTCACCATACCCACAGCTCCTGCTGAGGGAGTTTGCACAGCTAACAACTGCCACCTAGAACTGAGCGAGCCAACAACTGCAGGGGTCTCTGAAGGACAGACTCAGACCCCACCCAGAGAGGTGACAGGAGGCACACAAGCCCAAGTGCCACAACTGACCAGGAGTCACCTAATTGTGAACCACTGAAGCCATGGGCAAACATCAGTGCAAAAACTTACATAATAATACAAAGAACAACAAGGTAACTCCAGAAGAAAGTGGCGATCTTACAAATACAAGACCTGAACTGAGCAATGAAGAGGAAACAGAAGGAAGCAACACCAAAAATTCCTTTATGATGATCATCGAAGATCTCAAAGAAGATATGAAAAATAGCCTTAAAGAAATAGAAGAAAATACAAACAAAAAAATGGAAGAGATGAACAAATCTGTGAAAGAAACATTCCAGGAACTAAAAGCTGAAATAGAAGCAATAAAAAAAGCACAAAATGAGGCAAAGATGGAAATAGAAAATCTGAAGAAAAAAGCTGGAACCACAGATACAAGCATAACAAACAGAGTTCAAGAGATGGAAGATAGAATCTCTGAAGTGGAAGACTCAGTAGCTCAAATAGATATATCAGTCAAAGAAAATAGTAAAACTAAAAAAGCCATAACTCAAAATGTTCAGGAAATATGGG
>PVIH01012620.1:36238-62740 GCA_004025045.1 Sigmodon hispidus | reverse complement strand
CCACCTCTGCGAAAACTAGGGTATGGACGGGTCCTGGGATGTCTAGGGGGACGCCTCAACGATACTCTTAGGATTATGTTCCAGTTGCACAGCAGAGAATGGACCACTGCCCTACCTGTGTCTTATTAAAACAAAAAGGGGGAGCTGTTGGGAGCTGCCGCACCTTAAAGATGGCGCTGGCTCCTGTTCCCCGCCTTCTGATGGCGAATGCTTCTAGTAATAATTAACTCCATCCATGGGATGTGCTGAATTGACTAGCTTGCTTCCGTGTGTGTGTCCCTATGGTGAAGGCCCACGCGGCATTAGCTGAGTGAAGGACTTGAGCTTAAAACTGGCTGCACAGGTTGGGAGAGTAGGAAGAACTACTGCAAGGGGCTACTGCTGCAAGAAGTATCTGTAACAATAAAGGACCTGGTCAATTACCACAGAAGAATCCTGGTGCTGTGTCTTTTCCTGCGGGATGGGATTGGGCGCGGCGCATATTTATAAAATTCTTCCTCCATCTCTTGAAGGGGTTCTTAAACATCCTCCCAATAGATGGCTTACTAATCTGTGGGAGAATGCTCTTGTACACTGTAAATATTTGTCACTTGTATTAGTTTAATAAAATGCTGATTGTCCAGAAGGCATGTAGGAAATATAGGCATGGCTACCAAACTAAGAGAATTCTAGAAAGAGGAAGAGCAGAAATAGACACCAGCCAGATGTAGAGAAAAGAGGATGAGAATGCTGTACCAAAGCAAATGTACCAAGCTACGTGGCTAAACATAAACAGAATCCTCAGTTAATTTAATCATAAGAACTAGCCAGTAATATGTCTGAACTACTGGCCCAGCATTTACTATAATATTAAGCTTCCTAATTTATTATTTATAAGTCGCTTTGGGACTGTGGGGGGAAGAGATTGGTGCAGACCTCAGGCAGGACAGAGAAATCTACCACTGCACTAAGGCTCAGCTGATTCAATATCAGGCTCTGCTCTTAATCCCATGCAGAATCTAGCTCACCAACAATAGTGCCTTCAACCCTGACACTATACCTCTAAACCCAGACCTGGCCAACATCTCCACAATTGTGTGGACATTCTGATCCCTTTTCATGGGATCAGACTGGCCCTCAAGGATATCGCTCTGAAGAGGGCATAGCATACATATGGCAGTAGTGTCATCAACGATGGTTGGTTTCAGGTGTATTGGGGGGGCAACGGTTACCAGTGAAGGTGAAGTTATATGGACAGAGGCCTTACCTCCTGAACATCAGCTCAGAGGGCTGAGCTAATAGCTCTGACTAAGGCAACACAGCTGGGAAAGGGTAAGAAACTTAACATCTACACGGATAGCTGATATGCATTCACCACATATCCATGGTGCCATCTACAGGGAGAGAAGATTATTGATGGCAGAAGGAAATAAGGAAAGACTATTAAAAACAAATAAGATTCTAGAATAATTACAGGGATATGGCTACCCCAAGAAGTAGCTGTCACAGATTGCTGGGGACACCAGGAAGAAGAGCAACCCATTTCAAAGGGTAACAGCCAGGCAGACTTGACAGGAAAGGAAGTTGCCCTCCAGATGGCCACTATCCTGTTAGCATCACCACCAAAAATGTGTGAGGAGCATCTTAGGGCAAGAAAGCAGAGACCCCAGAAGCAGGGAAAAGTTACAACTGCTATGGTCAAGATGGCTGATGAGTAAAGCCCTTGCCTCCTAGCATGATGTGCTGCCTTATTATGTGGTTGACTTGACATCAAACTAAAATCATCTGAGAGGAGGAATCCTCTACTGAGAAAATGCCTCCATGAAATCAGAATATTGGGCTGTGGGCCCACTAAGAAAGTGGAAGGTGTTTTCCTAACTAAAGATTAATGTGGCAAGGCCCAGCACATTGTGTTTGCTGCCACACCTGTGCTTGTTGTCGTGGGTGTTATTAGAAAGCAGGCTGAGCAAGCCATGAAGAGCTAGGTAGGAAGCTAGACTTTTTCATGGTCTTTGCATCAGCCGCTGCTTCCAGGTTCCTGCCCTGCTTGGTTTCCCCAGTGGACTGTGAGTGGAGATACATAGAAAAATATACCCATTCTGCGTCAAGTTGCTTTGGCCATGATGTTTTACCACTGCAACAGAAACTCTAAGACACAAGAGAACTGAAACCACGACATGGATTAGATCTCACTGGAAGAAGAAACAGATCTGTAAGAGGCTCAAAAGAATAAAGCACTGGAGATTCTGTGTACAGAGCAACTTAACTCTTGATAGATGAATCCACAGTGCCAGGCCTTGAAGTTGACTGCAAGCAGACTTGTGAGAGCTTGGCAGGGTCCAATTCAGACAGTTCCTAGTGGCCTTTTGTCCTGTGGGAGGATGTTAAGACAGATCAAGTCTCCCATATGAGTGTGGGAGGTGATTGACAAAAGCTTGTTTGTCTGGGACTCCAGAAGCCCTTGACTGTCACCCTGATGAGACACTGAGACAGATAGTGAGTCTCAGGATAAAGGAAGAGTCCTTGTCAAAGGAGGCTGCAGACTTAGGGTCCTAAAGTGTGACATGGTTAGGAGGGGACAGAACTAGAGACTTGTGTGTGAGAAAACTCCAACCTATGGAAACCAGAGAAACCCATGAAAGCACAAACAGTTGATAAGCACAAAGAAAGGAAATACATACAAGCTGCCACCAAAAATAACAGGAAATATCAATCAGTGGTCACTAATATCCCCTAACATCAATGGACTCAGTTCACCTATAAAAAGACACACACTAACATGATGGATACAAAAAGTGAAGCCATCCTTCTGATGCATACAAGAAATACATCTCAACCACAAAGAGACACAGACTCAGAGTAAAGGGTTGGGAAAAGATTTTCCAAGCAAATGGCACTAAGAAACAAGCTGGGATTGCCATCCTAATATTGAACAAGGTAGACTTCAAACTAAAATCAATTAAAAGAGACCAGGATGGAAATTACTTATTCATCTCAGGAAAAATTTATCAAGATGGGATTTCAAACCTGAATGTTTATGCCCCTAATGTAAGGGTACCTATCTAGATAAAAGAAAATTACTATAGTTCAAATCCCACATCAATTCTCACACCCTAATAGTGGGAGACTTCATTACCCCACTTCCACACTTGGATACATCAACCACACAGAGACTCAACAGAGAAATATGGAGTCTAACAGAGATTATGACGCAAGTGGATTTAATAGATATCTACAGAAGCTTTCAACCAAACTCAAAGGAATATATATATTTCTCAGCACCACATGAAAGTTTCTCTAAAATTGACCACATAACTGGTCATAAAGCAAATATCAATAGATACAAAAATGGAAATAATCCCTTGTTTCATATTGGACCATCAGGGCCTAAAGTTAGAGTTCAACAACATCAAAAATCACAGAAAGCCTACCAATTCATGGAAACTAAACATCACTCAGCTGAACTACGTCTGGGTCAAGGAAGAAATTAAGGTCTTCCTAAAATTTAATGAAAGTGAATCCACAACATACTCAAACTTATGGACACAATGAAAGCAGTCTTAAGAGGAAAACTTATGGCACTAGATGCCTATATGAAAAACCTAGAGAAATCCCACACTAGAGAACTAACAGTACAGCTGAAAACCTTAGAACAATTAGAAGCAAACTCACCAAGAAGTGGTAGACAGCAGGACATAATCAAACTTAAAGCTGAAATCAATACAATTGAAACAAAAAGAACAATACAAAGAATCAATGAATCAAAGAGTTGGTTCTTTGAGAAAGTCAACAAGATAAATAAACCCTTATCCAAACTAATTAAAAAACAGAGAAAGAGTATTCAAATCAACAAAATCAGAAATGAAAAAGGGGCATAACAACAGACACCCTCTAGGAAATCCAGAAAATTATCAGGTTATACTTTGAAAATCTATACTCCACAAAAATGGAAAACCTAAACAGCTTTTTTGGCATGTACAATTTATCAAAATTAAATGAAAATGAGATTAAATACCTAAACAGACAATATAACCCTAAAGGAAATTGAAGCTGTCATTAAAAGCCTCCCAAGTAAAAAAGCCCAGGTCCAGATGGTTGCAGTGCAGAATTCTACCAGATATCCAAAGAAGAACTACTACCAATACTCCTTAAAATGTTTTACAAATTAGAAACTGAAGGAATATTTCCAAACTCTTTTTATGAGGCTACAATTATGCTAACACCGAAACCACTCAAAGACACAATAAAGAGAGAGAATTACAGACCAATTCCACTCATGAAAAATGATGCAAAAATTCTTAACAAACTTCTGTCAAACTGTATATAACATGTAAAAAATATCATTCACCACGATTAAGTAGGCTTTATCCCAGAAATTCAGGGATGGTTCAACATACAAAAAACCGTAAATGTCATCCATCATATAAACAAACTGAAAAGAAAAACCCACATGATCATATCCTTAGACACTGAAAAACCTTTGACAAAATCCAATACTCCTTTATAATAAAAGTTCTGGAGAGATCAGGGAGACAGGGAAAATATCTAAATATAATAAATGTGACTTACAAGCAGCCTATGGCCAACATGAAAGTAAATGGAGAAATACTCAAAGCAATCCCACTAAAGTCAGGAACTAGACAAGGCTGTCCCCTCTCCCCTTATCTGTTCAACATACTTTCTGAAGTTTTAGTGGAAGCAATAAGAGAACAAAAGGAAACTAAAGGGGATACAAATTAGAAAAGAAGAATTGAAACTATTGCTATTTGTAGATGATATGATTGTATACATAAGTGACCCACAAAATTCTACCAGGGAACTACAGCTAATAAACACCTTCAGCAATGTAGCAAGATACAAAGTTAACTCAAAGAAATCAGTAGCCTTCCTTCCTATATTCTAAAGATAAAGGGCTGAAAAAGAGGTAAGGGAAAAAAAATCACCTTTTATAAGAGCTGCAAATAGCATTAACTGTAACCAAAGAGTCAACAGATCTATTTGACAAAAATTTTAAATCACTGAAGAAAGAAATTGAAGAGGCTATCAGAAAATGAAAAGATCTCCCATGTACTCGGATAGGAGGATCAACATAGTAAAAATGGCAGTCTTACCAAAAGCAATCTACAGATCAATGTAATTCCCATCAAAAATCCCAACAAAATTTTTACAGACCTTGAAAGAACAATACTCAGTTTCATTTGGATAATAGTAAAGCTAGGATTGCCAAAACAATTTTACTCAACAAAAGAACCTCAGGAGACATCACCATCCCTGACTTCAAGTTATACTATAGAGCTACAGTATGAAAAACAGCCTGGTACTGGCATAAAAACAGACTTGTGGATCAATGGAATAGAATTGAGGATCCTGACATTAACCCAAAAACCTATGAACACCTGATCTTTGACAAAGTGACCAAAAATATTCAATGGAAAAAGATAGCATATTTAATAAATAGTGCTGGCATAGCTGGATGGTAGTATGTACAAAAATTAAATAGATCCACACCTATCACCCTGCACAAAACTCAAATCCAAGTGGACCAAAGACCTCAACATAAACCCAGCCACACTGAACTTGATAGAAAAGAAAGTGGGAAATACTCTACAATGCATTGGCACAGGTGACCACTTCCTAAATATAACATCATTAGCACAGACACTAAGAATAACAATCAATAAGTGGGATCTCCTGAAACTGAGAAGCTTCTTTAAGGTCAAGGACACAGTCACTAAGACAAAATGACAGCCTACAGAATGGGAAAAGATTTTTACCAACCCTACAAGTGATAGAAGACTGATCGCTAAGATATATAAAGAACTCAAGAAGCTAGAGCCCAAAACCTTGAATATCCCAATCAAAAAATGGGGTTCAGAACTAAAAGGGAATTCTTCTCAGAAGAATTGCAAATGGCTGAAAGGCACTTGAAAAAGTGTTTGATATCTTTAGCCATCAGAGAAATGGAAATCAAAACAGCTTTGAGATACCACCTTACACATGTCAGATTAGAGGCCCCTCAACTGTGGTATATTAACAAACAATGGAGTACTACTCAGCAGTAAGAAAAAATGATATCCTAAAATTCACAGGTAAATGGACAGATTTGGAGAATGTCCTCCTGAGTGAGGTATCACAAACCCAGAAGGATAAGCAGAGGTTGTACTCACTAATTAGTAGACTAAAAAAAAAAATAATGTATCATTGTATATAAGAGCTCAAGGCTAGAACACACCTAAATGAAGCAGTGCTTCACTTCTGCATTGATGGCCTCTGGCAGGGGTGTGGGTGAGGAAGGACTTGTTTTCTTTAAAGGTCTGGCCACAGGGAGTTTAATTATGCTCCAGTAAGTTAATTAGCAGTATGAGTGGGCTTTTTTGTAACTGGGGAGATCATAAGAGTGGGTATGAAACTGAGAGGACTGATGACTGAGTTTGATGGGGTATACATGTTGTAAAATCACCAAATATTTATTAAGTTTCAGGGAATTATATGATATGTATTTGTCTTAGTTTTTAAGTTATAGTAGAATTCTGTAGTAAGTCCATATTTTCTTGTGTTTGTTTCTGTTATTGCCGTTTTTTATTTTTAGTATGGAGTATTTTATTCATATTTCAAGCAGGCTACAAAGTATGCATTTGTTAAAATCATTTATTGAATTTGGGTTTAATTTTGCAATCTAAAAACTCACCAGGTTTTTCAGATTCTTCAATTTATTGAAACAAATTTATAATGTATGTCCTTATGATTTTCTGGGATTTCATTCATATGTGTTATAACGTTCGCCTTCCAATTTCTAGTTTTATTGAAGTAGATCTTCTCTTTTTTGTTTAATTTGGTTAAGAATTTGCCAATTGTGTTTATCCTCAAAAATTTATTAATTAATTATTTTTTAAAAATCACCAAATATAACAAACTGTGGTAAAAATAACAAACTGTGGTACATCTACACAATGGAATACTACTCAGCAGTAAGAAAAAATGATATCCTAAAATTCACAGGCAATTGGATGGATTTGGAGAATATCCTCCTGAGCGAAGTATCACAAACTCAGAGAGATAAGCAGGGGATGTACTCACTTACTAGTGGTCTCTAAACAAACAAACAAGAAAAAAATCCAAACATGCCCAAGCAGCAAACCACAACCACTGAACAGCTTGGGATCAGAAACACCCTGGACTGACCGTTCAAACCCCAGTCCATCTATAGGAACACCTGACTCACTCTTGAGGGAGGGGGGACAAAACTGGATTTGGCTGGGAGTGAAGACTGATCCAAGCATTATTGGGCCAGTGGGACCATAGGACTGTCTGCTCCCTGCCAAGGGAGGGGATGGGGAGTTACAGAGAAGAAAAATGACCAGATGTGGTGGGAGGGGGAAGCGATCTTGAATAAGGATATACAGGGATGGAAAAAAAAAATTCAGAGGGAAAGCTGAACACAAAGAAAATATATGTGTAGCAATCTTATTTGCATTTCCACCCTTGATAAGCCATGCTTATGATTATTATCCTCTGTATAGTTATTGTTAACTCTTCCGCATTTTTAAATTCTTTTTATTGTTTTTTTGATAAATACAAAATAAAGAAGGAAAAAAAGAATATTAAAAAAATCACCAAATAATATATAAAAATAATTTTTTTAAAAAAGCTCTACCTGAGAAAGGCTTGGTGCTCTGCTGGGATCCCAAATTCCTGGTGCAGCTGCTGGCCAGCTAATAACGATTTTTTTTCTTGCCTTAAACCCATATCTGAACAGTCTTCTCTGTTGCAAGAATCCTAATTGGTGTTATCATAAAAACATGGAGCCAGACATTGGGGTAAATGCTAAAATATCGGAGAAGCAAGATCCCAAAGTGTGCCATGGTCAGGAGTAGACAGAACTAGAGACTTGAGTGTGGGCTCAGTAAGATCTCTTAAGGGTTAGATAATCTGACAGAGACAAGGGAAGGGGTGGGGGGCTTAGGGATGGAGAGGGAGGGCAAGCAGAAGGTGGTGGAGGGTAAAGGGAAATATCAGAATTGATACTATTGATGTGATAAGGGAATATGGAAAATGAGGTCTGCTTAGGGAAAGGAGGGGAGAGGTAATGCCAGGAGAAGTTATACTATTAACTATCTAAATATATCAAAATGTAATTCAGTGTATAGATATACATAGATAGTATTAATTTTTACATGGAGCCCGATGGCACTTCCTCCAAAAATCTACCTTACAAAAGCCCAGTGCCCTCTTCTGAATTGTTGGCCAGGGCTGTCAAACACTCCCAAACATACAGCCCACTGCACTTGTTTTTGTTTATCCCCAGAGGTGGAATGTGTCAGCTCCTAAAGTCACGCCCTCCTCTGAGCTTGGATGTCAAGCCCCATTTAAAGCAGGATTCCCCCTTCTGATTCCTTCTCTTGCCTTTGTTTCTGTCAGGAGCTCCCTGTCTCTTTCTTTCTCCTTTCCTCTTTCTCTCTCTCCCCTTTCTCCATCTATGCTATCATATCATAACCCTTCTGTTAATCATAACCATATCCATCTGACAAAAGCTTCTTCTCTACACAGAAACAGCGCCTGCTATTCACTATAGCCCTCTGCTGCACTGCACTCTGACATGCATCCATAGATATCCACCACCAGATAGCCAGGTAAATAAGAACCATATCAAATATGCACGAAAACCTAACGGGAGCTAAGTCCTGTTGCCAAAGACACCATGCACTTTGGAACAAAAGATAGAACTTATCTATTTTTATTTGTGACAAAATTTGATAGAAAGGGACTATTTCATAACAAAACCGGTAAAAATTTATCATATTATTACTATTATGGGTTAGTTTCTGTGACAAGCACTAGGTGGTCCAGCAATGGCCACATGCACACTGGAGACTGAGAACCCAGAAGCTGCTCAGTCCACAGGCTGCTGCCCCTGCAGTGGAAATCTTGCAGTGAAAGCCAGAAGGTCCTGGGAAGCTGGTGCAGCTGAGTCACATCCTCCTGATGCAGGTTCTGGATCAGGGCTGTTCTCCAGTGTGCTCAGGGAGGCCTCTGCACATCCATACCTATGATGAAGGAGAATGGATGCACAGAAGTTTCCTCTGACTCCACATGGGCACTTTTGCACAAGTGTACTCCACTCACACACGTGACACAGACACACAGGGACAACACATACAAATAATAATAAAATAAGCATTATAAAGCATGGGGAGTATAAAACATATAATTCACTGTTGAAAACAATTTTTATTGAAGCAGGTTCTCAATGTGTAGATCATGCTGGCCTGGAACTCACAGAGATCCACCTGTCTCTACCTTCCCAGCATTAGGCTTACATGTGTGAGCCTCCATGCCTGACTGACCCTTTAACTTTAAACTCTAATGCTGTACTATTAAAATATGAGAACTTTATAATTGACTATTTTACCCCAAATAGCCTGTAGATTATAGTGGTATTAAATAGACTGGCAATAACCAAATATCTCAGGTATCACTCAAAGAAACCTTTAACAACCAATCACAGGAAACAGACATTGAAGACTAGTTGTTTGGTAGAAGTCACTGGGAACTGTAACAAGGCCCCAAATTTTAGAACAACTGACTCCATCACGGAAGCGCCATTCAGGCAGTAAAACTTAGCACATAGACAGCACTACATGCCAAAGCTAAAACAAAAGGCCAATCCATCCAGTCCATGGTTAAGAGAAAGCCTCTGAAAGGACTCACCTTGCTCTTTGGTTCCTGCAGGTCCCTTCTGACTGACTGTTCTTGTTAACTAAAGTTTGTCAAACCACAACATGGTTTTTGTCTAGAAGCTTTACCTGAGAAAGGCAACCTGGTAGAGTTGCTGACCAGCTAATAAAGAATTTCTATTTATGTAAACCCATGACTAAACAGTCTTGTCTGTTGTAAAAATCCTAATTTGTCTTATCATAAAAACCTGGAGCCAGACATTGGGGTAAATGCTATAAGATCAGAGAAGCAGAGGAATAAGCCACTAGAGAAACTTCTGACCACCACTGAATCCTCAGGCTGAATGCCTCTGAGTCCTTAGCCTAAAGGGAAATGAAGCAAAATCCAAATTCATGTCTCCTCCTGTCTTATATTCTTTTTTCTTCCTGACTCAACATTCCTAATGCTGGGATATAAGATGTTTGCCACTACTGCCTGGCTCTGTTTCTCTTTTGAACTGGATTAAACTCCTGTAATCCAGGCTGGCCATGAACTCACAGAGATCCAGACAGATCTCTGCCTCCAGAGTACTAAAATTAAAGGTGTGTGCCACCACTGCCTGACCTCTATGGCTGCCTCTGGTGCTGGTTCTGGGCTCTGAAATTCAGGCAAGCTTCATTTTTTAGATTACAAATAATTGATCACCAAATTTCTTTGGTGAGTACCCTACATTTCTAGACATCCAAAAGAGGTCCCAGAGCAAGACTTCAAGGCAATGGAGGTCTCATAGCACCTTTGAGCAGGGAAGAACGTGGTGGTCAAGTTGTTCCTAGGACAGTGGTCCTCACCTGGGGGTCATGGCCTCTTTGGGGACCCATCAGATATCCTGCATATTAGATATTTACATTATGATTCATAACAGTAGAAAATTACAGTTGTGAAGGAGCAACAAAAATAATTTTATGGTTGAAGTCATCACAACATGAGGACCTGTATTAAAGGAAGCATGTAGGAAGATTAAGAACCATTGTCCTAGGGGATGTGCTACCTGAGTCCCAGGGTCTCCCTTTGATCAGTTGCTTGCTAATGCTTCAGAGCAGCCTGATGACTCCACCCCAAAAGGAAACAAATTTGAAAGCTATTGCATCTGGAGGTGACAACAGAGAGTCCATGAACAGGACATCTGTATCATATTCGCTGTCCCCAAGGTTCAGGAACCATCTTGAAGATGCCTGATTCAGTGTTTACAGTGCTAAGTTGTTCTTCCTTTAAAGATTTATTTTATTTTATATGTATTCAGCTCCAGTGTTTACTTTTATCATGTGCTTATGTGTGTTTTGCCCCCACATAGACATGTGTACATGTACATGCATCGCTGACAGGAGGCAGAAGAGACATCTGATTCCCTAGAAATGGAGTTACAGACAGTTGTGAGGCTGCATGTAGGTGTTGAATATTGAACCCAGGTCCTGTAGAAGAGTTGCCAGTGCCCTTAACCATTGAGCTGTACCTCTATCCCAAGAAGTACTAAAAAAAAAAAAAGTGTTAGTAGATATTAAGGGTAGATCTGGACTGAGTGAGGGGAATAGGTTGGTCATAAACATAAAATACAAGTATGCAAGCACGACAATTTCAGTGGAATAGAAATATTCCCCTTTCTTTTCTTTTTTTTTTTAAATTATTATTATGAACAAAGAAGTCACACTTTCTATCCTTGTATATTCTTATTCAAGGTCCCTTCCCCCTCCCACCACATCAGGTCATTCTCTCTTCTCCACAACTCCCCATCCCCTCCATGGGCAGGCGGTAGAAATACTCCTTTTTAGAATGCTAAAGAAAAGATTCACCACCATCTACTGGATAGAGGAAGAATGACATAGTTGTGTGGGCGGGGCAACCTCAAGTTACAGCTGCTAGCAAGTTTCCGCTGCAGTCTGCAGAGAACCAGCAGAAAGCACGGATTTTATTCAGTAGCTGTCTTTGCTGATTCTGATGGTCCTGACGGTCGACGGTCCTGAGGGCGCAGTGGTGAGTGAGGGGAAAGGTCCGCGGGGTGTGAGAGCCAGGACAATAGTGTCCTCAATTCTCAGTTCAAAGTCCCAGTTTTCCAAGTGTGGAGCATTTTGTGGACCGAGGGGAGGGACGACCAGAGCAACAGACCCTTGGGAGCCCCGGAAAAAATGCACGATGAGAACTAGAAAAAAGATGAGAACTAGGAATCTGCTTGGGTGGAGCTTGGGAGGCCCGACTTCGCAGCCCGGGTACTGGGAACTTTGTGAATCTCCCCCTGGGGTCCTCTGCAGGACTGTATTCAGGGCCCCCATTCATTCTCACAGCAGCTCCAGAACCACCTGTTGGTACTCCGCAGGAAGGAAGCATGAGAAAGCCTACAGCCACCGGGCTCAGTCATTCCCTGAATCTGAGCTTTTGGGTTCCATTGAGCTGTCTGGGAATCACACTCTTGCGCCTGGCTGGTGAGTCGCCAAGATCTAAATGGAGGGGTTCTGGGGGATGGGGACAGACCTGGCTATAAGTCAGGAAGTTTGCAATACCCCTAGGCTAGCTGGTAGCTCCTGGGGGGTCTCTTTCCCCACTTCACCACCCTGGCACCCTGGCTCTCCCTGGCACTACCACATCCAGACATCCGTTGATAAAAATAGATTAGGAGAAATATTATGTCCTAAGGACCTGGGCAGCGACTACTTGAATGAAGAACACTAGGTGGTAGAAGGGACTACCTGCTGGCACCCTCAGCTCAACCAGGGGGCAGGGAACCCAAAATCTAAAATTCTCTCACCAGGGCAGGGTGTGCTGGGTACACTTCAAGACCTTAATGGGAGGAAGTCTCAGACAGCTCCCCTGGACCTAAGGCAGGCTATGCTCTGAATCCTGCCTTCCCCAGAGGGATCGTTCAAGGGGCCCCGCCATTCTGGGACCTTTTTGCCCTTATTCTTTCTTTCTTTCCGGGGGCAAGGCAGTCACAACAACACATGTTCATGCATCCCAACCCTCTCCATTCTTTTTATTGCTGTTGTTTTCTTTTAAGCAGGATTTCACGCTACAGCCCAAACTACAGAATTTGCGATAATCTCACCTCTTCCTCCCACTTCCAAATGCTGCAATCACAGCTTGGTTCCACTAGGGACAGAGTGCCTTTTAGCCTCATTCCAGCATGTGCAACCTGTGCTCATACTTGTAGATACCTCAGCTAATCAGGAGCTGAAACACCATGTCCTCTATGGAGAAACCAGGCAATGGTTCTGGCTGGGGACCTAAGGAAGCTTCTAGCCTTGCTCCCAGGGCTACCTGGTCTACCTCCTGGGGACATATTTCAACATAACCATATAAGGGAGCTTTCTTTTTTTTGAGATTTACTTATTTATTATGTAAACAGTATACAGAAGAGAGCACCAGATGTTATCATAAATGGCCATGAGCCACCATGTGGTTGCTGGGAATTGAACTCAGGACCTCTGGAAGAACAGTCGGTGCTCTTAACCTCTGAGCTATCTCTTTAAATTATATTCCTAAACTCCATTTGCTGCTTACAGTTCCCTTTCATCAAACTTCTAAGTGGATTTTTCTCGCAGACAACCGATGCTTATTCTCTCTGATTACGAAAGTGCCCAGTTTGTGCCCTTCAGTCACTAGCACATCTTGGCTCTGGGGCTCATGCTCCTGTCCACCAATTTTCCAGTGTGGTGTCCTGAGTGAGAAAGAATCCCAGCCATTCAAGTACACGTTCTAGCCTTAGGAGCAGCAGAGAGGGGGAAGGGGGCGGTCCACGGAGACAGGAAGAAGCGGGCAGTAGAAGAGGCAGAGAGGAGAAGGAAAGAGGAACTGGACAAAGGGGACAGAAGAGGAGGTTCTGAATCCTCCATCACTCACCGCATAGCGGACGTTTTGGGGTGGGAGAAGGGAGAGAGGGTTTTTCAAAATATTTTTTAGTGTCATTATATTGAAAACTTGTTAAAAAGTTCCTTTAAAAACTATTGCTTATTTTAGATTTTAGTCTCTCTCTCTCTCACATACACACACACACACACACAGAGAGAGACAGAGAGAGACAGAGAGACAGAGAGAAAGAGAGAGAGAGAGAGACAGAGAGAAAGAGAGAGAGAGAGACAGAGAGAGAGAGAGAGACAGAGAGAGAGAGAGAGAGAATATGTGTAATCCTCTCCAGGACTTCCTGCTTCTGAGTGCAGTCTGCTGAAAGGAACAGCTCTATAATATTGTGTCTCTGCTGCTGTTAGTGATGACTGGGAGACTGGGGGTGATAACTGTGCTGGGAGAAAACTTCCTGAGGAAGGGGAGAGAGATAAGGCCTTGCAGCAGGTCACAGACAGAGATCTCTCCTTGAGAAGGAGTTAGGGGTGTGGTTTAACCTGGGGGAATCTGAGATCTGATGCCAAAACTGTTGTGCGAAGTGACCCAGTGAGAACACGGAGAAGGACAGTCAGTGCCCACAGGTGACAGTGCCCACAGTGACAGTGCCCACAGATGACAGTGCCCACAGTGACAGTGCCCACAGGTGACAGTGCCCACAGTGACAGTGCCCACAGGTGACAATGTCCACAGGTGACAGTGCCCACAGGTGACAGTGCCCACAGTGACAGTGCCCACAGTGACAGTGACATCTTGATTAGAGGCTTCTCTTCCTGCCCTTTTGCCCTTCACAGGGATTCTAGCTGCAACAGAACCATGAGTCCTGTGGCTTCCTGCTTCCTGTTTGTGCCTCACCTGCATGTTTCTCTCACAGATACACACTCTCTTAGCATCAATTTCACTGTCAAGGCTGACACCATACCTGGACAGGTTTGGTGTGAAGTACACTGCTTTGTGGATGGAGTGCCTTTCCTTCGATAAGATAATGTCAACAAAAGCACACCACTGGGTGACCTGGGAAAGGCTGCAAATGCCACTCCTGTGAGGACGGATTTGATCCAAACTCTGGAATCTATGGGTTAAGTCCTGAGGATGAAGCTGGCTGACATCAAACAGGAGACAACCTAGATCAGTGGTAAGTGAGGGATCGAGTACAGGTGGCAAGAAAGAGGAAGGGCAGAGTACACTTGGGATTGAGATGGTGAATGGATCTGTGTGAAAGAGCTGAGCATTGGCCCAACTGTGGAAGCATATGGTACCCAAGGGGTGCAAAGAGAAAATCCTGTGGGAATGATACTGGCTCATACACCAGTGGGAAAAGTCTTGACCTTGGAAGAGGTGATGGATCTATGAGAAATAAACCATGATGGCTTTGTATGTGGTTTGCAGGTCACCCCACTTTACAGGCCACTATGATTTTTCAGTATGAACAAGGACAAGTCGTTAGTGCCTTCTGGCAATTTAATATCAATGGAAAGTCTTTCCTCTTGAACACAATGAATAGAGCCCACACACCTAGTAGTCTGAAATGGGGAGGTATCATGAATGACAACAAGTTCACAGAGCATCTTGAGAAAATGTCCAAAGAAGACAGCAGTCACTGGCTCCAGGAACTCTTAAAACTCCAGGAGGAAATAACAAGTAGGTATTACCTAGAATATCAGAAGGCAGCTATATTAAATTTGACAGACTGGGTGGGAGATTTCTTCATGGTCTTCCTATCTGGGGAGTCAGTGATGACTCTGAGGATTTCTTATTCCCATCTCGCCTCCTAGTGTTTCTCATTCCCTGTTAGCCAATGGTCCAGGCCCTACATGGCCTGTTAATGGACCCCAAGTCTGTCTGCATCACTGTAAACCTCCTCACTTACAGCTGTCCTTCCCCCAGCTCCACACCACTGTGAAAGGTGTCATTATCTTTCTCTGGCACAATTGAACACCAGCAACAGCCCCAACATCCAGAAAGTTCTACCCAAGTAAATATGTCACATTGTTTGATGGTTTGATAGACATTTCCTTTTTTTTTGGTAATGAAATAAACTCTACAAGGACATTGTACACACCACTCCTCTCTCTACAAAATAGTTGTTACACTGAGTCCCTTGGGCTGCCTGGGGACCGAAGGTGCTGATGGACATGTGTTTTCTTCTTTAGTCATAATTTTTCTGATTTTTTACAGGATCATCATCAAGAGCCCCAAATATCACTGAGCTTACATTGGCCTCCCAGCTTCCACCTACCATAAATATCACCCAGTCACCACCTACCACCAAGTCTCACTCTAATGAAGCACTTATCTCTGTGGGAGTCATCTCTATCTTTATCATCATCATCATCATCATCATCGCCATCGTCATAGTCTTTTTGATCTGCATGTATGTGAAGAGGAACTCTCATACCCAAGGAGGTAAGGAGCAGGCTGGGGTCTCATTCTATACTCTTAGATTAGTCTGCTGAGGACTTGGAACAGGTGTCCCAGGGGTGTCAGGGAGGGGAATTCTGGTCCTCATGCTTGCATAGCACCTTACCCATGGAGCTATCTTTTCTTTCCCTAAAAGACCTTTGGACAGTCTGATTCAATACACTATTTTTTGATCAGACAAAAAACCTATTGTATCAAGATTTTTACCAACTCATTTCAATTCAATTCTGTCACAGTCCTTAGAAGGACACTTACGATGTACTCATTCCAAAACAATTACAAAACTATTTTTACACATTCAACTAGGACTGCCATTTTCTCTGTCTCTCTTACTTCCTTTACACCTCATGAAACTGAGTGGCTATTGGCACCAGAAATGGGTCTGTCTGAGAAGCATTTGAGTGACTTGCAACTCTAAACCACCTTCATTTCTCAGCAGGTAGATCAGGGCGCAAGCTAAGGGGTGACTTGCAGACTTCTCTGCTGGGAGAAAGGGCTAATTATGTTCAGACTCACAGTCTGGAGTTCCAGATCTCACTACAAAATCTGTTCAGACAGAAACCATCAGCTGTGTATGAACTGCTCCATCAACTGCCACAAGGCACAGAGGACAGAGAAGCCCATGGAGCCTATCAGAGAGATCCCCAAGAAGACCACGAAACTGTTGTCTCAGGAGGATGAGCCTAAGACACAAAGGTAAAACCATTCACTAAACCAGACATCAACATCACCCCACCCAAGAGACAGGAATCTCTCAAAGTGGGGGAAGAAATGATGGAAGAGAACTCTGTTTTCCAGCCATGACATGGCTGCTGCAATGTTGAACTCTTAGCATCGCTGAGGACCTGCATGATCTGTGCACAAGAGCAGGCCTGTCTCCTTTCTCTTCATAGAGATAGAGAGCACATGAGACTTCAGAGCTCCCTAGAATCTACCTGCAGTTAGTGGTACTGGAGGGAGAGGCATTTTGTTCTGTGGTGGGGCCACTAGACAGACCCTATGTTGTCATCAATAATTCCTCACTCATGCTTCTATAAATAACCCCAAATTAATTCATTGGGTCAATTAAAAAAAATCTTCACATGAGATGAGAGGAAGAGAAATTGAGAGGAGACCTAAGCTGGATGGAGTGGAAAGGGGACATCAGGGTTATAGAAGAGTTGATATGGCCAAAACATCTTATACACATTTATAAAAACATCACAGTGAAACCCATTATTATGTGCCATTAATGTGCTTTGACAGTGTATAAAGATTAAGTTTTACTTCATGAGTATGAATATTTTGCCCGTGTGTGTGTGTGTGTGTGTGTGTGTGTGTGTGTGTGTGTGTGTGTCTGTAATTAACATGTGTTCCTTGTGTTTGCACAGGCCAGAAGAGAGCAATGTATCCCTGGAACTGGACTGACAGATGGTTGTGAATGTTCAGAAGTGAACTCACGTGATTTCCAAAAACAGCTCATAACTGCTGAGCTATCTCTCCAGCCCTATAATGAATGTCTTAAGAATATAAATGCCTGAGTATTATTAATTACACAAAATATTAAGTTTGCTAAGGCAAACTTTATACCACAATTAAATGTTTCATAATCTAAATCTAAACAGTGTTTTAATGACCTTAGACTGTCATTATGGCCAGTCATGACATCATTGGCATCAATGGAAACTCGGGGAGAGGGACACACAGGCCCCTCTGACAAAGGTGCCAGGTAATAATGTAATATCAAATGAAACTGGTCAATGACAGGGATGTGCTGGCTGTTTTTTATATCAATATGACATAGACTAAAATTGTCAGAAAGGAAAAAGCCTCAATTTGAAAAATGATCCCAGACAATAAGGCTACAGGCAAGCTTGTAGGGTATGTTCTTATTTACTGATTTATTGGAGAGTTCCCAGCCCCTGTTTGTGGTCTTTTTCTATGACAAAGCAAGCTGAGAAAACCAGGAGGAACAATCCTGTAAGCAGCACCCACTTGTGGCCTCTGCACCAGTTCCTGCTCCAGATTTTTCCCTGTTTGTGTGCTGTGCTGACTTCCTGTATCTAATGAACAAGTTCCTTTGCTCATGATGTTTCCTCACAGCAGCAGTCACCCTAACTAAGACAAGTTGGTAAGAAGAAAGTACAGAATTGCCGTGACAGACCTGGCCATGGGATTTCAGGAGGTTTGTTGAAGGACTTAGGGCTAGAAGAGCCATCGACTATTGAGAACTAACTGGGCCATTCTTCATAAACTTGGAAGATCACCATGTTGAGAGCAGTGCAGATAATGGATGCCTGGTGGCTCGGGAAGTTTAGGAAAGCAGGCTCTACCAGGCCATTGGAATTAAGAACCAGAGGAGGTAGGGCTGAAAAATCAGGGGTGATTAATAAGACACCAGAACTACTAAAGCGAAACCTTGGCTGGGGTACCTGATGCTGCTCAGGTGGAGATGAGAAATTAGTGGTGATTACAAAGAGACCAGCGTCTTTGAGCTACAGTCTTCTGGAAAGTGCTTCCTGAGAGTCAGCACATAGAAGAGAAGTCCAGGAAAAGCTTCCAGGAAAAGTGCAGTTTTAGCAGAAGACCCCAGCATTGGAGATGCCAGTACCATGGGATGATCTGTAAGAACATCAGTAGCAGGGCAGTGGAGCCAGCTGCTATCTAGATGACACACTGAACGTGTCACAGACATGAGCTGGCAAAGCAACTGAAGCACTGATGGTGGGTAACACACAGTTCAATCATGACCCTGTGTCCAGGTTATTAATGGTGACTCCACCATTGAGCCTCTTCTCAATCAAGAGTTTCTGGCAAAGTCAGATTCCTAAAGTCTAAGTTAAAAGCAAAATCTAAGGAACTGCAGAATGTAAGAGCTTGCAGGAAAGGGGAGGAGTTAGAAAGACCTAGGTGAGCAACCTGAGACACAAAGGCTGAAGTCATTCACCAAAAGAATAGCAGAGATGTAAGGTGTTCCACTGCTGAGTAGACACAGCATAACCTTGGCAACTCTCTCAAAGGAAACCATGAAATCAGGGCTGGCTTATAGTTTCAGAGGGTTAGTCCATTGTCATCACAGCAGAGAGTATGGCAGCATGCAGCAGACATGGTGCTGGAGAAGTACCTGAGACTTCTACACCAGGATCCACAGGCACAGAGAGAGAGAGAGAGAGAGAGAGAGAGAGAGAGAGAGAGAGAGAGAGAGAGAGAGAGAGAGAGAGAGAGAACCACTGGGCCTGGCTAGGGCTGTTGAAATCTCAAAGCCCAACCCAATGACACACTTTCTCTCACAAGCCACACCTACTCCAGCACATTTACACTCCTCTACCTTCCAAGTAACACCATTCCCTAAAAACATAGCATTCAAATACATGAGCGCCATTCTTCAAACCACCACATAAGCTCACCTTTTGTGTTCTCTGAATTTGCACCGCCACTGGAGACTGCAGCCTGACCAATGATTGGCTTTGTTAAATCCATCCTTCCCTACATTTCTACAGATCACTTTTTACAAAGCAGCATCCACACACCCAGGATGACCACAGCTGTGCAGACACAGCCTGTCAGACATTCCACTGCCTGCTGACAGCAAACCAAGACATGATCCCACAAACCAACTGGGTCTTAGGGAAACTGGTGTATAAGAGACTTTAGCTGGGGAGATGCACACACACACACACACACACACACACACACACACACACACACACACACACACTCACCCCAGAAACCAAAGCTATAACAAACCAAAGGACCAACAGCACAAGAGTACATCTTGGTGAGCCACAGGGCTGTCTTTAATGTGTGGTGTGGTGAGTTACTCACATGATCTGGGAAGAATTCACAGCAGCCTCATCACTGCACAGCTGACCTCAGCTCAGGTGCTGACTCACAGAACAGAGTAACTGACACTGAACAGCTTGAATGCCTCTGTACAGGTCTGGAATCTTCTCTGTATCTATGCTGGTCAGAATCTTCTTCTACAGCCTGGTTGTTCTCTAACAGTTTTACTTTCTCAATCACAGGAAATGTTTATTTCCTGTGTTTAAGGAACCTGGCTGCTGCTCTGAAGACAGTCTTACCTTTAAAGGAAAAACTAAAAGCATCAGGTGACTATGTTTTATATAGGAAGAGGACTTTGTCCCACAGACAAATTAAAAAGAGCCCAAAGGGTCAACTCTGCTGAGGACCCAGGTTTTTTGATTTCCACTTAAGCTGACTTCTGTTTCCTTAGGAGGACCTTCATCAAAAAGCATTTCACAGATTAACATTTCTGTCTCCAAACAGTAAAAAGAGCAGAAAGTAGTGCAAGGTATGTGTATAAACCTGAATTTCAATCATCTCTGGTATCACTCACAGGTCATGCATGTGGGCTTCTCCAGAGTAACATGGTAGCTTCAGACACTCAAATCTGAGAATTAGATTCAAGTACTGCTACCTGATGGTAGGAAGACACTGTGAACACCCACTCTGCTCTAGACCAGTAGTTCTCAACCCCCCTGATGCTTCCACCCTTGATTACAGTTTCTTATGTTGTAGAAACCACCAAACACAATGTTAGTTTTATTGCTAATTCACAACTGTAATTTTGCTACTGTTATGAACAGTAATGTACATATATGATTGGCAGAATAGCTAATATGCAACACGACCCACTCCTTGGGATTCCGACCCACAGGTTGAGAACCACATGACCATTAAGAAGGTTAGTTTCTGACTGCAAGATGAGATATGTTTTACAAAAAATACTTTTGAAGACATACAGCCTCTTTCCCAAGTCTTAACAAGAAAGACACTTTCTCAGAATCATTTGTAAATCAAGTGGCCTTCTTGGGAAGGGCTTTTGGAGGCTTCAGTTTCTGGACCATGACTATTATGAAAACTAACAAGAGAAAAGGTTTTAGAAATAATGTAGTGAAACATGATTATTACAAACAAGTACTACTAGGTTTGGTACCACTCAGGAGGCAGAGACAACCATAGCTCTGTGAGTTCAATGCTAACCTGGACTACTAGCTCAGGCCAGCCAGGCTACATATATTCCAGGAGACATTACACTTCTATTAAGCTTATAAAATTTAATGAAAACTTCCATTCCTCTTGAACAATGAACACAAGTCAGTTCAACCACAGACACTCACTTTCCTTAGAACTGTAAAGAGAGCTGAGACCACAAGTCAGCCAGCTAAGTGAACTGAACAGGAAAGAATGAGAAACTCCCCTGGGGATGGGCAGGTCATAACTTCACTTTCTGCAGAGAAAGAAAGAAAGGTGTGGCCACCCTACATAAAATGAGAAGCCACAGTGTTTCAAGATGCATAAACCAATGGTAAACTTAAATATGCCAATGTGCTCCTACAGCTGGGCACCTCAGACTCCTCTCTCAGTGCTTGAGGTTGTTCACAACCAGCAAAGATAAAAACAGGATTGGTATAGGAGACGCAATTGGAGTTTTGCTAACATTTCTAGACCATTCCATCTTTGAAGAACAAAATAAATATTCTGTTCAGTACACAGAATTTGGACAGCCACCAAAAGAGTCTTTAAGCTTCTGGGGTTTGTTCTAGTTATTTTGTGTTGTCTTTCTTTTGTTCTGAGCTAAGGACATACAACATAACCCTAGACGTCCTGGAATCCTCTGTAGACCAGGCTGGCCTTGAACTCTCAGAGATCCACCTACCTCTGCCGCCCAAGTGCTGTGACCAAAGAGGTGTGCCACTCTGAAAAGTCATTTTTAAGCCACCAAATAGAGTTCAAAAAATATAAATGATAAAATGTATGGTGATTTGTTATGTATTTAACAAAGCGTGAACTGTTGAGAGACAGCCATATAGTCAAAAACTAGGCTGACAGCTCAGGGATCTCTTGATCCTCCAGTAAAAGGACAAACAGCTGGGATTCAATGGCACACACCTTTAATCCCAGCACAGGGAAAGTCTGGGAATGGTGACCTACACCCTTAACCCCATAACTCCAGAGGCAGAGCTTCCTCTGTTTCTGCCAGTTCAAGGCTAGCTGCAAATAGAGTAGCTCACACCTTTAATCTTAACCTGAATGGAATCCAGCTGATGAGAAGGGTATTTAAGGCCTGGGAGGCATTCAGCAGAGGTAGAAGCAACCAGGGGAAAGGCTGAGGAAGTTGTAAGATGGCTGGGTGAGAACTTACTGTGGTGTTTCCTCTCTCTGATATTTCAGCCTTACCTTGTTATTTGGCTCTTAGTCTCATTCCTTACAATCTTAATTTGTGCTACACCTGGTGTCCAACTTTGGGGCACAAATTCCCCAAAAAAAGCTGCTTACTGGCCAGAACAACACATGGACATAGGAGTAGTTACTGACTGCTTAGGTTGTTCTGAGTTAGCCTCCAGCTTTAGGCTGACCTGGAAACACGTGTTTCTGTTTCACTTTTATCTGGGTAAGTTTTTTAGACAGTGGCCTATTTTTCCTGGTGGGTAACAAGGTTCTTTTGCTTTTTAGACCTGTCCTAAGACCGCTATTACACTAGGTAGCTGCCCCACTTCACAGCCATTTGAATTGTCACTGTCAACTAGGTTGGTAAGTACCCCAGATTTTTTTTTGAAAAAAAGGGGGGAATATGTTTAAGGCAATGGAGGGTCTTTCTGTGATCTTCTCTACAAAATTTGATATTAAATGCAGCAAAGAAAAAGATAAGGTAGATGGGATTGTCCTCATAATGTTTATTATGAATATTTTTGGTTTGACTTCTCTTTGTTATTTAAGAAGTCGATTAATGTGAATGCCAAGAAAAACGTCTTTAAAAAGTCTATTAAGAGGGAACACTGTCACGCCCACCTTGTCGGCAAGGAAGACGCAACACCAGATTCTTCTGCAGCAACTGACCAGGTCCTTTATTCAGTGTGTACATTCGTCTTTCTTCTCTATCCTTCTCCTCTCCCTTCCCCCTGCTCTTGGCTTAAAAGCTGTCCAGTGATCCACTCACTCACTGCCATGTACATGCTGCCCATTGGGCCACGCATGCTGATGCTCACTCGAGTGATCGCCTCACGCCAAATAAGGAATTGTTCCCTAGGGAGCGCTCGATGTCAGGGAAGGCAGAGGGCAGAAACCGGCGCCATTTTAGCTGCAGCTCGATTGCAGCTCCCAACAGAACACAAAGATATTCAAACCCAAACAGAAGAGTATAAAAACAGACCTCAGCAATGTCATCTAAGGCTACAGAAAAACAGCCTAAGGTTATCAGACAGCCAACAAGAATATACCGAGTACAAATGTTAGAACTAAAAAGTATTAAAGATGTGATTGTGAAATATGAGATGCATTCACCACTTGTAAAACATATGTTAAATTCATGGTCATGTTGTAACTAGATCATTCCTAAGGACTGGTTAGATGTGGTTACTGCTGTTTAGGAAGCAGGGCCACTTTTACAGTGGAAAGCATGGTAGAAGGAGGATGCTACAACAATAGAACAAACAAGCAGAGCCAGGGGCATAGAAGTCTCCCAGGACCAACTAGTTGGGAAGGGGCATTATCCTGATATTGAAAGACAATCCGTATAAGAAGAAAAATTATTGACTTATAATGCTTGGCAACACTAAATGCTTCAGAACAGATAGAAGAAATAAGAAAGAAAACCAAAACCTTCAGAAAAATAATTCAAAGCCCAAAGGAAACTTTTACAGACTTTTTGCAGAGATTATCTTCAGCAGTAGATAGCATGGTACTAGATTCAGAAGCAAGGCAAATAATAATCAAATCTCTGATATTTGAGAACACTAATACACAATGTAACAAAATAATAAGACCATGAAAAGCAAGGAGAGCACCATTAAATATTGGATTTCTGAAACAATTAATGCAGATTCTTATGAAGGCAAGGTCATTTCTAAAGGTATAAGAAAAAGGCAGAGTGTTAAATGCTGTAATTCTGGAAGGCAAGGTCATATACAATGAAATTGTAATCAAGGTGTACCCAGAATCAATGTCTTTACTAGTAATAATCTCAAGAGACCACTCCACCCTCTTGGAGTATGTAGGAAGTGTGGAAAAGGTAGACATTGGACTAATGAAAGTCAGTTCAACAAGGGACAGACAAGGTAACATTCTGCCTTTGGGAAGTTCAAAGGGGGCTTTCAAAAGCCCCCATATCCAATCCAGTGCAGTCTTACCCTGATATTGTAGAGGATATACCTTGACAGAATAATTACAGAAATTAAAATATATTTTTTAAAATATACTACTCTAAATGCTAGAAAATCTAAAGAAAAAGAAAAAACTCAGGAAAATTTATTTAAAAATATCCTGGCAAACATCTATTAATGAACAAAGGCCAAAATTACAAGTAAAAATAAATGATGTTATCAGTGAAGGTTTATTGGGCACAGGGGTAGATGTATCAATAATTTCACTAGCGCCATGGCATCCAAGTTGACCCCTACAGGAAGTAAATGTTCAGTTTCTGAGAACTGGGTAGTTATCACAAGTAAAACAAAGTACTAAATGGCTTACATATATAGGACTAGAAGGACTGAGGAATATTAAAGCCATATGTGGCTAACATTGCTATAAATTTTTGGGACCAGATTTACTACAACAATGGAACACACAGATTAACATTCCTCCAAACACAGAAATAAATCATAAACTAACATGTGCTTCTGGGGAAAAATATTAGAAAGTATTATGAGAAACAGTCACAAACTATCCAGCCTGTAAAGAATCAAGGCACAACAGCTGTTGATCTTTCAAAGACACTCACAGCACTACCTTTAAAATGGCTAACAGATAGGCCTATATGGATTAATCAATGGCCATTAACAAGAGAGAAATTGCAGGCCTCAGTGCAGCTGATGTAGGAGCAGTTAATTGCTTAGCATGTAGAAGAATCAACCAACCCTTGGAACTCTCCAATATTTGTCACTAAAAAGAAATTTGAAAGTGGAAGATAGTGACAGATTTAAGGGCAATAAACAAGGTGATCTAGCCAATGGGTTCTCTACAGTCTGGAATTCTTTTGCCTTCTCTTTTACCAAAAGAATGGCCCATCATAGTTATCAATTTAAAAAACTGTTTTTTAACAATACCCTTAAAAGAACAAGATAAAGAAAAATTCACCTTTACAGTGCCCACTTATAATAATTCTCAGCCTATAAAGAGGTATCAGTGGAGGGTCCTCCCTCAAGGATTGCTGAATAGCCCTACACTATTTCAGCATTTTCTACAAAAGCCAACAGAAAAAAGTAGCAACAATTTCCCCAAATCCATAATATACAATTATATGGATGACATCCTATCAGCAGATTCAAATAATAATACTCTTAAAAAAAAGTTTGAGGAAGGGAAAAAAGTTTGCCTGCCTGGGGATTACAAAGAGCCCCTGAAAAAATACAAATTAATTATTATTTAGGCTATAAAATAGACCTTCAAAAAATTAGACTCTAAAAGGTCCAAATCAGAAGACAGAGATTAAAGACTTTAAATTATTTTCAGAGATTACTAGAAGACACTGCAAATTTACGGCCCACTTTTGGAATAAAAAATGAACTGGATAATTTTTTAAAACCTTAAATGGTGCCAAGGACTTAAATAGTCCAAGATAATTGTCACCTGAACCTGAGATAGAATTGGCTTTGGTAAAAAAGAAATTACATGATGCACATGTGGATCATGTGGATCCAGACCTTAACTGCATCCTAGTTATCTTGCCCTCTAAGCATTATCCTACAGGAATTTTAAAGCAAAGGGAAAATGTTATATTGAAATGGATATTTCTACCACATAAACCAAGTAAAAAATTAAAGACATATATGAAAAAGATTTCTGAATTGACCTTTAAAGGAAAATTAAGACTCAGTCCATTAACAGGAATGGACACACTAGAAATTGTTGTACCTTTAACTAATGAAGAAATTGATCATTTAGGGGTAGAAAGTGAACCTTGGCAAAGAACCTGCAGTACTTTTGGGGAGATATTAACAACAAATATCCTCAAAGCAAAAGAATTAAAATTTTTAAAGAAAACTAATTGGATTCTTCCTCATATTGTATGAGATAAACCAATTGCTAAAGCCCCCACATTTTATACCCATGCAAATAAATCAGGAAAGGCAGGTTACAAATCAGAAAATATAAGTAACGTAGCTCAAAGCCCTTATAATTCTTCTCAAAAGTCAGAGTTATGTGCTATTGTGATGGTATTAATGGATTTTACCAAAACTCTCAACATAGTCACTGACTTTCAATATGCAGAAAAAGTTGTTTTACACATTGAAACTGTTGATTTTATTAATGATGAGTCAGAATTAACTTCATTATTTATTAAGTTACAAGAAATAATCAGGACTAGGTATCATCCCTTCTATATAACACATATTTCATCCTATACACGTCTGCCAGGTCCTTTGGCAGAAGGTAATGATTTAATTGATAAATTAGTAATAGTAAATGTGATAGAGGCCTCAGAGTTTCATTTAAAAAAAATCACATCAATAGCAAAGGATTAAAAAAAGATTTCTCCATCACTTGACAAGCCAAAGAAATTGTAAAAAAAAAAAAAAAAAAAAAAAAAAAAAAAAAAAAAAAAAAAAAAAAAAAAAAAAAAAA
>PVIH01012620.1:0-36138 GCA_004025045.1 Sigmodon hispidus | reverse complement strand
ATATGTTTTCAAGATTTCAATGGGCAATTGCTTTGAGTTCAGAAAAGGCTGATTCTATAATCACACATTTGCTAGAAGTAATGGCCATCATGGGAATACCTGTAGAGATTAAGACAGACAATGTTCTGGCATATGTCTCTAGTAAAATGAAACAATTTTTTGCTTGTTATAATATAAAGCATATTACAGGAATACCACATTGTCCTACAGGGCAAACGGTCATAGAGAGATAAAATCAAACTCTAAAGGAGATGCTAAATCAACAGAAAGGAATAACAAAGATCCTAGAAATAGACTGCATAATGCTTTATTAATTTTGAAAGTTCTCAATGCTAATGAGAAAGGAAAAACAGCTGATGTAAGGCACTGGACTATAGAAAAAAACAGCTGAGCTAAATCAGTCTGTCTATTTCAAAGATGTACTGACCACAGAATGGAAGCCAGGCTATGTGCTACATTTTGCTTTTGTTTCCACAGATGAAGAAAAGTTATGGGTACCATCAAAATTAATAAAGTCTCGATCTGAACCAGAGAAACTTCATGAAAATAAGAATTGATGGCTCATCTACTCCTACTACCATTCTTTAAGTTGTAAGAATAAATAAAGGGTTGGGAAAGGTTTTTGTTTTTGTCTTTACAGAAAACCAGAAATACCCATCTTTAAGAAGGTAAAAGACCTTGGACATCTAGACATCTACAATAGAAAGGAGGCTATCCAGGAAAATCAGAAGCAAAAGAATATCACATCTATTGGTATCAATATACTCTACATTGTAAAATCTTCTTAATCTCTATCTTTACTTACAAGATAAGTTGAAGTCCCAGCTAAATTATAAATTAAAGCTAACTTTGGTTTTGAAGTGTGGTTCTCTGTTTTCTACACCGAAGTATACATGTTAAAGGAAAATGGAAAATCTCTGTGTCACATCAGAAGAGCCACCTGATATGGGACCGAAGAATAACTAAAAAGAAGGGACAGTTCTGTTGTTAATAATCCTATTCTAAAGAAATATGTATGTAGCTAGTTTTCTGTACATTGTGTTGGGGTCTAATGTCATCACTGTTCTGCAGTGATCCCTGGCAATGCCTAATTGTGAACTGTAAGTATCCAAAAGGAAGATGGGGCCTCACGAGGATGATTTTACATGGACTATGACAAAGCCACCAGGCTGACAAACACCAAAGAAAGATCTCATTTGGACTACAAACTGCTCAGGACAATTTTGAGGTGGCTAGCTGAGATGAACCAGCTTGATAGACTGTTCTAGCCAGGACCTTAGACAAGCCATGCACTTTTCTGTTATGCAGAGACTGGATGACAAATGATACCGCTATATATTTCAGGACATGACAGGTAATAACACTTTTCTTTTCAAGATCTCCTAAAGATGCCATCAACCCCCACACCCCAGACAGCAGGATGTAAATTTAAGAACATGACACCCACATATCCAAGTGATGGGGGTGTGTGGTTTTTGGTCTTTCAATAGGTTATGGATGATTGTCATTGTTTAGGATAACTGGTTAAAAATTGTTTTTGGTTATGGTTAGAAAAAAGTTAAACAAGAGACATTAGACTTAGTGTTCTTGTTTTTTTAAAAGAAAAAGAAAAAAAGGAATTCAGATAGGATAGGATGTAAGAGTAGATTATTGAATCTCTTTTTAAAAAGAAATTGGTAGCTTTATATGTTTTATATTAGATTTGATTTTTGGTATGTTATATACAAATTGTGTGTATTGATATACGTTTGAATTTAAGTTTGCCACTGTACATATATCCCTGTTTGTTCAAGGTATTATAATTATACAGATCATCTAACAATGTAATACAAATTGCTAGTAAAGGAAAGTTATTACTACCAACTAATTAGGATATAAAGAAATGCAAATTAGTAGTTAGACATTATAATTAAACTTATAATCATATTATATATGTTTTCAAGATCAGATATATTTTAGATGAACAAGTCTTCTTCAAACACTTCAGAGATCCATAGAATATGGCATTTAAGATATTTTAAAAACATTAATTCTTATTATTTTTTTGACAATGGGACATCTGTTCCTGGCAGCACCAATCCACTTCAGAGAAGATTATGGACATCAAGGAAATTCCTCTATATGAATTGTCCTTCTCTGTGACAAAACTTAGCTACTGGACAAGAAAGTACTTTTGCCTTGACTGCTAACAATATGATATTCAAAATGGACAAGCAGGAGAAACACACAAAAGAATTACCGATCCAAGGTAGAAAGGACTTTCAGAATATCCTGCTGCCCAGAGAAGTCAGTCAGATATGCTAGGCATGAAGGCCAAAGATGGATGCTTTAACAACACAGAAGAACTTTGGGTGACTATCCAGGCAGACAGCTGTTTCATTTCTTACATTTTGGGGATTTTCTATTTACTTAATATCATTTCTTTCTTGGGTCTCTGAGGAACTTTAAGATGAGATAGTTAATAGTTATAGTTTTCTAGTGACTATTTTAGAAAAGAAACTCACTTAAAAGTTAAAGTGGGTTCCAGTTCCATTTCTGGGACAGGGTGCTGTCTGCAGAGTAAGTCCCAGCGAACTCTGTAGCAGGCACAGGTAAAGTCTGCTTGTCATCAAAACCTACATCTATTGCTGAGGGAATTTGCATGGCCACCCACCTCCACCTCCAACTGAGGGAACAGATAACTACAGGGGTCCCTGAAGGACATACTCAGACCCTACCCAGAGGTGAGGAGGGGTCACCAGGTCCAAGCGCCTATATCCCATCCAGGGAGGGAGAGTTGAGCACCCATCAGTTCCGGTTCCACTTCTGGGACCGGGTGCTGTCTGCAGAGTAAGTCCCTGTGAACTCTGTACCTGGCACAGATAAAGTCTGCCTGTCACCATACCCACAGTTGCTGCTTAGGGAATTTGCACGGCTACCCACCTCCACCACCAACTGAGCAAACAGATAACTTCTGGGGTCTCTGAAGGGCAGACTCAGACCCTGCCCAGAGAGGTGACAGGAGGCACACAAGCCTGAGTGCCACAACTGACCAGGAGCCATCTAATTGTGAACCACTGAAGCCATGGGCAAATGTCAGTGCAAAAAATTACATAATAATACAAAGAACAACATGGTAACTCCAGAAGAAAGTGGCGATCTTACAAATACAAGACCTGAACTGAGCAATGAAGAGGACACAGAAGGAAGCAACACCAAAAATTCCTTTTTGATGATCATCGAAGCTATCAAAGAAGATATGAAAAATAGCCTTAAAGAAATAGAAGAAAATACAAACAAAAAATTGGAAGAGATGAACAAATCTATGAAAGAAACATGCCAGGAACTAAAAGTTGAAATAAAAGCTGAAATGGAAGCAATAAAAAAGGCACAAAATGAGGCAAAGATGGAAATAGAAAATCTGAAGAAAAAAAGCTGGAAACACAGATACAAGCATAACAAACAGAGTTCAAGAGATAGAAGATAGAATCTCTGAAGTGGAAGACTCAGTAGCTCAAATAGATATATCAGTCAAAGAAAATAGTAAAACTAAAAAAAGCCATAACTCAAAATGTTCAGGAAATCTGGGACACCATGAAAAGACCTAAATTGAGAATAATAGCAATAGAAGAAGGAGAAGAATACCAGTTCAAAGGCACAGATAATGTTTTCAATAAAATCATAGAAGAAAACTTCCCTGACCTGAAGAAGGAAATGGCTATAAAGATACAAGAAGCTTACAGAACACCAAATAGATATGACCCCCCAAAAAAGTCAGCACGCCACATTATAATCAAGCCACAAAACATACAGAAGAAAGAAAAAATTTTAAGAGCTGCAAAAGAAAAGGACCAACTCATATATAAAAGCAGACCCATCAGAATAACGCCTAACTATTCAATGGAAATGATGAAAGCTAGAAGGGCTTGGTCAGAAGTTATAAAGACGGTAAAAGAGCATGGCTGCAAAACTAGAATACTATACCCTGCAAAATTATCAATCACCATAGATGGAGTAAACAAGGTATTTCAGGACAAAGTCAGACTGAAAGAATATCTATCTACCAATGTAGCACTACAGAGAGTATTAGAGGGAAAACTCCAACCTAAGGACCCCAGATACACCCACGAAATCACAAACAATCAATAATTCCACAGAAGAATACCCTAGAGAAAGGAAATACAAACAAGTTTCCACCAAAAATTGCAGGAAATATGAATCAATTGTCACTAATTTCCCTTAATATCAATGGTCTCAACTCTCCTATAAAATGTCACACACTAACAAGATGGATATAACAACAGAAGCCATCCTTCTGTTGCCTACAGGAAACACACCTTAACCACAAAGACAGACACAGGCTTAGAATAAAGGGTTGGGAAGAGATTTTTCCAGTCAAACGGTCCTAAGAAAGAAGCAGGGGTGGCAATCCTAATATCTAACAAAGTAGACTTTAAGCTAAAAGCAATTAAAAGGGACCAAGATGGTCACTACTTATTCATCACAGGAAAAATTGGTCAAGAGGAGATTTTCAATATTAAATATTTATGCCCCTAATATAAGGGCAACTACTTATGTAAAAGAAACACTGCTAAAGTTCAAATTCCACATCAATTCTCATACCCTAATAGTGGGAGGCTCCAATACCCCACTTTCAACCCTGGATAGATCAACCAGACAGAGTCTCAACAGAGAGATAAGGAGTCTAAAAGAGGTTATGATGCAAATGGATGTAATAGATATCTACAGAACCTTCCACCCAAAGGCAAGGGAATATACATATTTCTCACCTCCTCATGGAACTTTCTCCAAAATTGACCACATAGTTGGTCATAAAGCAAATATCAACAGATACAAAAAAATGGAAATAATCCCTTGTAACATATCAGACCACCAGGGCCTAAAGCTAGAGTTCAACAACATCAAAACCCAAAGAAAGCCTACCAAATCATGGAAACTAAACATCACTCAGCTGAAACATCTCTGGGTCAAGAAAGAAATTAAGAAAGAAATCAAAGTCTTCCTAGAATTCAGTGAAAATGAATCTACAACATATCCAAACTTGTGGGACACAATGAAAGCAGTCTTAAGAGGAAAATTCATAGAGCTAGATGCCTATATGAAAAACCTAGAGAAGTCCTACACTAGAGACCTAACAGTGCAGCTAAAAGCCTTAGAACAATTAGAAGCGAAGTAACCTAGAAGGAGTGGATGGCAGGAAATAATCAAACTTAGAGCTGAAATCAATACAATTGAAACAAAAAGAACAATACAAAGAATCAATGTATTTAAGAGTTGGTTCTTTGAGAAAGATAACAAGATAGATAAGCCCGTAGCCAAATTAATCAAAAAACAGAGAGAGAGTGTTCAAATCAACAAAATCAGAAATTAAAATGGGGATATAACATCAGACCCCTGGAAATACAGAGAATTATCAGATCATATTTTGAAAATATGTATTCCACATAAATGGAAAACCTAGAAGAAATGGACAGTTTTCTGGACAGGTACCATCTATCAAAATTAAATGAAGATCAGATTAATTACCTAAACAGGCCTATAACCCTTAAGGAAATTGAAGCTGTCATTAAAAACCTCCCCAAAAATAAAAGCCCTGGTCTAGATGGTTTCAGTGCTGAATTCTACCAGACATTCAAAGAAGAATTACTACCATTACTCCTCAAACTATTTCACATAGTAGAAACTGAAGGAATATTGCCAAATTCCTTTTATGAGGCCACAATCACCCTATTACCCAAGCCACTCAAAGACACAACAAAGAAGGAGAATTACAGACCAATTTCCCTCATGAATATTGATGCGAAAATTCTCAACAAGATTTTGGCAAACCGTATACAACAATGTATAAAAGATATCATCCACCAAGACCAAGTAGGCTTCATCCCAGAAAAGCAGGGCTGGTTTAACATACCAAAAACTGTAAATGTAATCTATCATATAAACAAACTAAAGGAACAAAACCACATAATCATATCCTTAGATGAGGTAAAAGTCTTTGACAAAATCCAACACTCCTTTATGATTAAAGCCCTGGAGAGATCAGGAATACAGGGAGAATACCTAAATATAATAAAGGCGATTTACAAGAAGCCGACAGCCATTATCAAACTTAATGGAGAAAAACTCAAAGCAATCCCACTAAAATCAGGAACTAGACAAGGATGTCCTTTCTCCCCTTATCTATTCAATATAGTTCTGGAAGTTTTAGCTAAAACAATAAGGGAACGAAAAGAGATTAAGGGCATACAAATTGGAAAAGAAGAAGTGAAGCTATCTCTATTTGCACATGATATGATTGTATACATAAGTGACCCACAAAATTCTTCCAAGGAACTGCTACAGCTGATAAACACCTTCAGCAATGTAGCAGGATACAAGATTAACTCAAAGAAATCAGTAGCCCCTCTATACACTAAACATAAAAGAGCTGAAAAAGAAAGAAGGGAAACGTTACCCTTCATAATAGCTGCAAATAGTATTAAATACCTTGGAGTAACTATAACCAAAGAAGTAACAGACCTATTTGACAAAAATTTTAAATCACTGAAGAAAGAAATTGAAGAGGATAACAGAAAATGGAAAGCTCTCCCATATTCCTGGATTGGTAAGATCAACATAGTAAAAATGGCAATTCTACCAAAGGCAATCTACAGATTCAATGCACTGCCCATCAAAATCCCAACACAATATTTTTTGGACGTTGAAAGAACAATACTCAATTTCATTTGGAATAACAGGAAAGCCAGGATTGCCAAAACAATTTTACTCAACAAAAGAACCTCAGGAGGTATCACCATCCCTGATTCAAGCTGTACTATAGAGCTACAGTAATAAAAACAGCCTGGTACTTGCATAAAAACAGACTTGTGGACCAATGGAATAGAATTGAGGATCCAGACATTAACCCAAAAACCTATGAACACTTGATCTTTGACAAAAAGGCCCAAAACATTCAATGGAAAGAAGATAGTATATTTAACAAATGGTGTTGGCATAGCTGGATGGAAGTGTGTAGAAAAATGCAAATAGATTCGAGCCTGTCACCATGCACAAAACTCAAATCCAAGTGGATCAAAGACCTCAACTAAAACCCAGCCACCTTGAACTTGATAGAAAAGAAAGTGGGAAATACACTTCTACAAATTGGCACAGGTGACCACTTCCTAAATATAACACCAGTGGCACAGATACTAAGACCAACAATCAATAAGTGGGATCTCCTGAAGCTAGAAAGCTTCTGCAAAGCCTAGGACACTGTCAATAGGACAAAACGGCAGCCTACAGAATGGGAAAAGATTTTCACCAATCCTACAAGTGATAGAGGACTGATCTCTAAGATATATAAACAGCTCAAGAATCTATAGCCCAGAACCTTGAATAACCCAATCAAGAAATGGGGTACAGATCTAAAAAGGGAATTCTCAGCAGAAGAACTACGAATGGCTGAAAGGCACCTGAAAAAGTGCTCATCATCTTTAGCCATCAGAGAAATGCAAGTCAAAACAACTTTGAGATACCACTTAACACCTGTTAGATTGGCTAAGATAAAAGGCACAGATGACAGCCTATGTTGGAGAGGATGTGGAACAAGGGGAACACTCCTTCATTGTTGGTGGGAGTGTAAGCTTGTTCAGCCACTTTGCAATGCAATATGGCGGTTTCTCAGAAAATTGAAAATCAATCTTCCCAAGGACCCAGCAATATCACTTCTGGGTGTACACCCTAGAGAGGCACATTCACACTTCAAAGGTATTAGCTCAACTATGTTCATAGCAGTATTATTTGCAGTAGCAAGAACCTGGAAACAACCTAGATGTCCCTCAACTGAAGAATGGATTAACAAACTGTGGTACATCTACACAATGGAATACTACACAGCAGTAAGAAAAAATGATATCCTAAAATTCGCAGGCAAATGGATGGATTTGGAGAACATCCTCCTGATCAAGGTATCACAATCTCAGAAAGATTAGCAGGCGACGTACTCACTCATTAGTGGTCTCTAAACAAACAAACAAGAAAAAAAGCCAAACATGCCCAAGCGGCAAACCACAACCACTGAACAGCTTGGGATCAGAAACACCCTGGACTGACCCTTTGGACCCCACTCCAACTGTAGGAACACCTGACTCTCTCTTGAGGTAGGGGTGACAAAACTGGATTTGCCAGGAGTGGAGACTGATCCAAGCATTATTGGGTCAGTGGGACCATAGGACTATCTGTTCCCTGCCCAGGGAAGGGATGGGGAGTTGCGGAGAAGAAAAAAATGACCTGATGTGGAGAGTGGGGGAAGGTACCTTGAATAAGAATATACAGGGATAGAAAAAAAATTCAGAGGGAAAGCTGAACACAAAGTAAATATATGTGTAGCAATCTTATTTGCATTATCACCCTTCATAAGTCATGCTTATGATTTTTATCTTCTTTATAGTTATTGTTAATTTTCAGCATTTTAAATTCATTTTCCTGTTTTTTTGATAAATGCAAAATAAATAAAAAAAAGTTAAAGTGTGTAAGTTTAAGAGACATCAAAATATCGTTTTTTACAGAGTAATACAAGATAGATACAAAATGGATTGTGTATAATCCTTTGGACTCAACAAATTAGGATAAATAATGGAATATTTTCTTTGAATTAGGCAATTGTTAACAAACTAGACATTCACCATGTAATTATTGTTTGTATATTATTGTATATAATTTTTGTATCTATTGTATAAGGTCTTTCCTATGTTAGTTATAACTTTCTTTTTTTAATTTTTGACACAAAATGGGATATGTGGTGATTTGTTACATGTTTAATAAAAACTCAAATATTGAGAGACAATACACAATCAAATTCTGGGCAGACAGCTCAGGGATTTCTTGATCCTTGAGTAAAAGGACAAACAGCTGGGATTCAATGGCACACACCTTTAATCCCAGCACAGGGAAAGCCTGGGAATGGTGACCTACACCCTTAACCCCATAACTCCAGAGACAGAACTTCATTGTTTCTGCCATTTCAAGGCTAGCTAGAAACTGAGTAGCTCACACATTTAATCCTAACGTGAATGGGATACAGCTGAAGAGAAGAGTATTGAAGGCCTGGTAGGAATTCAGCAGAGGCAGAAGCAACCAGGAATGAGGCTTAGGAAGTTAGAAGATAGCTGGGTGAGAATTAACTGTGGTGTTTCCTCTCTCTGATATTTTAGCCTTACGTGGATATTAGTTAAACATGTATTATATTCTATGCTGTGGAATATTTGTTTAACGATGGAAAGATGTGTTGTATTCCTTTATGTTGCATTTGTGTAACTCATTGAAGCCATGTTACTGTGCCTTTCTAAAACACCAGATTAGTCTAACAATGATCTAAATGGCTAATGCAAGGCAGGAGAGAGAAGTAGGCAGGGCTGGCAGGTAGAGAGACATACATACATGAGAGAGAGGAGAGGCAGGAGAGAGAAGGGAGGACACCAGTGGCCAGCTACACTGCCAACCACCTAGCCACCCAACCATCCAGCCACCCAAACACCCAGCCACCCAACCACTTAGCCACCCAGCCACCCAGCCACCTAGTCACACAGCCACCCTGCTATGCAACCAACAATGAAGTAAGAAGTAAAGAAATAAAGAGAATAGAGAAGGTGAAAGCCCAGAGGCAAAGGGTAGATGAGATAATTTAAGAAAAGCTGGCAAGAAACAAGCCAAGCTATGGCCCAGCATTCATAAGAAAGAATAAGTCTTTGTGAATCTATTTCGGAGCTGGGTTTGGGCCTCCCATAGGGCAAAGAGTAAAACATACCAACTCATGTAAACATCCTGAAAACCTGTCTATAAAATTAAAAGAAAATAAAAATGCTACCTGGCCACCACAGCAAAAATATAAAATCAATAACATGAAGTAATGGGAAATGCTCAAAAATTTCAGTGTCAAAGATATAACTACATTCTAAATAATAAATTAATAGAAAACACAGGAAATATTTTAACCTGAGGAAAAAGGAACATCAAGTTTTGAAAATGCAATGAAATGCTTCATCCTATAGCAACTGGGTAGAACAACCTAGCAGGCATCTAGGAACATTTCTGGTTACCCAGGCTTCCAATAAATAGATGAGCAGTAAATTTCTGCAATAGTGGAAAACAATCAGGTTCAGCATTCTTTGGAGCCTGATATTCTGGCCAAAACTCACCTGATCTGTCATAAGAAATCACCTCTTCCTATGTGTCCATAAGCAGAAGAGAAAAGTAGCAGGAGCCTTCCAGGTTAGGGTGACAATGATGTCATCACAGAGACACATTGGTGGAAACTCAGAGAGCATCTTCTAAATCAGAAAGTCATGTTGACGCTGTCATTACAAATGCAGAGAAGGTAAAGTTAAAGAAAACATAGAGAATATGGTCCAGAGATAGGTTCAAAATGTATTTGAGAGTTTGTGGAGAAGAATAAACACTATGCTGTAGGGAAAAATGAAAAAATCATTTTCTTACCTTATCTCACTGAAATTCTGATAGAGAAGCAACTGTAAATATTATACCACACAGATGAAGGTGACCATGGACAATGACCCTTGTGCAATACACCAAAGAATATAATGCAAGCAGAATCCCCAGCGGTGGACAGATGCAGTAGTGGTCCTCATGCAGAATGGTGGACAGGTGCAGTAGTGGTCCCCATGCATAGTGGTGGACAGATACAGTAATAGTCCCCATTCAGAGTAGTGGAGAGACGCAGTAGTGGTCCCCATGCAGAGAGGTGAACAGATGCAGTAGTGGTCACCATGCAGAGTGGTGGACAGATGCAGGACTGGTCCCCATGCAGAGTGTTGGACAGATGCAGTAGTGTTCCCCATGCAGAGTGGTGGGTAGATGCAGTACTGGCCCACATGCAGAGTGGAGGACAGATGCAGTAGTGGTCACCATGCAGAGTGGTAGACAGATGTAGTAGTGATCTCCAAGCAGAAATGCAGAACACAGATCTGGGAGCAGGAGCTATGACTGAAGGGTCTTGATTGACATGTTGGGCTACTGGAAACTATGAGGTCCATTTTCTTCCCACCTTTTCCTCGTTACGCAGAAAATGTCTGGAACAGAGGCCTAAGAACATTGCTAGACCGTGCAATTCGCAGAAACAAGTGATGTGTTCTAAGAGTTCTCAAATGACAGATCCTAGAAAGAAATCAAATTGCATACAACGATTGACAAGCTTTCTTCTCATGACTCAAAAGAGAAAAGGTGACATCATCTCTTCAGTTTCAATGCACTCCTGCTTGTTTGCCTATCTGTCCATCAGTCAGAAATTATTTTTAACAGAGAGCAGACAGGCACAGAGGTTGTCCGGTCCAAATGGTATAGCATCTTTTCTAAAGCAATGAGAGGTAACCTGTTCTTTCCACATTCTCAAAAAATGTATTTTAAACATCTGTCTAATTCATGTTCTGAGTGTGACCATAAAGAACCAGAACTCCCAGTCATGTGAATAGCTATAATTTTCAAATCATCCAGGAGTTCATTCCTAAATCTCAAAGATGAATGGGCATCAGAGGCTGCATGTTCATATTTTAGGTCAGCTAGAGTTTGAAAACAAAAAGTGTTGTGTGCAAAACCTTGTAAGATTCTCCTGGAAGACCTGAGTGATCATGATACACTGAGATGAGTTGTATAAACAATTAACAAACTCTAGGCAGGCTGGAGAGATACTCGGTGATGAAGGGCACTGGATAATCTTTCAGAGGATCCAACATAAATAACCAACAGTGACATGAAGCTCACAATCATCTGTAACTCCAGTTCCAGGGAGCCTAAGACCCTCTTTTGATGTCTATGGACAAGATGCACAGCTAACAAAAGTAAAAATGAAAACATCAAACTGTAAATGTAGATGCAAAGGGGAACAAATATCACTGAGGGCCAGGTACCACACTCAGCACTCCAAAGGAAGAGGCAAGCAGAATCTGGGTGTTCCAGACAAGCCAGGGTTGCATAGTGAAACTTTGCTTCAATAAACCAACAAATGGAGACTAAGCATCCCAAAGACATTCTGAAAGCATACCCTGTGCTTTGAAATTGAAATGTTCCTCAAAAAATCTAAGATCAGAAGAGTTTGTCCCCAGGTCACAATGCTTTAGGGTGGTTTCAGAACCAGTGAGAGGTGACACTGAGTATAAGGAAATTATGCCATGGTAAGCACTAGAAGATAAATTGAACCACCACCAATCCTCTCTCTTTGCTCTCCAGCCATCATTTTCCATCACATACTTCCATAGGGAAATATGGAAAATGAGGTCTCCTTAGGAAGGAGAGAGGAAATGAGGAAGAAGGGATGTAAAATAACAATGTGATAGCTGGAAAAGCCAGGAGAATCTATACTATTAACTATTTATCTCAAAAACATAACCCACGCAATTCACTGTATACTACACATAGACAGCTTTGATGACATTTTCTTAGGGGCAGATGGCACTTCCTTCATGTGTCTACCTATCAAAACTCCAATGCCCTCTTCTGAGTTGTTGGTCAGGACTGTCCAAACACTCCAAAACATCCAGCCTAGTGAGGTTGCTCTTGTTTATCCCCAGAGGTGAAATGTGAGTTCCTATCGCTGAAGACACTATGCACTTTAGAAAACCTAAAGTCATCTCCCTGAGGAACTAGCTGACATGGTTCCTATGTTGCCACTCAAGCTTCCAAAGGAGTGAGGTGTCCAACAGCCCTCCCAGCTATTGGTGACTATGGACACATCAATGAGCAGCATGTCACAAGGACCTTACAGGTGCATCAGTGGTACACATACCTGGGTGGTAGCCAGCAGCTCTCTCATTGGTCTTAAGACCTGCTCAGTAAGAGGGACACCATGCTTGGTACTGGAAACCTAGCTCACTAATCAGAGCTGAAGTCATAGCTGTTGGAGGAGAATGTACAACCACTAGGTTACTAAACCAGCATAATCTCTACACATTTCTCCTTAAAAACAGGAATAAATGTATTCTTTACCACCTCCTTGAGAAAACTTCTTTTTGCAAAATGTGGAGACTATACTACAGACAACCACAACAAATCCATATGCACAGTTGTGGAGCAAGACTGTTGGTCAGCATCTGAATAAGACGAGCAGGGAAGTTCTATACTTTTTCTGAACAACTGAGAGTCCCAGTTATATCTAGGAAGTACAGAGCCTGGATTTGACCTGGCTGTGGTCTGAGGTGTCATCAGCTGAAAGTCTTCCACATTATTTGCTCTCTCTCTTTTCTGATTTTGTTGGCCACTGTCCCTGTGTGCTCAGCTGCTGGTGAGTTGAAGGATTCTGGGGTGTGGGAGCCAGATCCCTGGCCACTCAGTCCACAGTACTGTCCTCCATGTGAGCCTGCAATGGCATGGGACCTCGGACCTGAGAGGGCACAGGATGGCAGATTGGAGAGGGCACAGGAGAAAGGGACTGAGAAAGCTGCTGAAGGCAGATACACACTCTCTTAGCTGCAATTTTGCTGTCAAGGCTCAAACCATACCTGGACAGCCTTGGTGTGAAGTACACTGCTTTGTGGATGGAGTGCCTTTCCTTCGATATGATAATGTCAACAAAATCACACCACTGGGTGACCTGGGAAAGGCTGAAAATGCCACTCCTGTGTGGACAGGTTTGACCCAAAGGCTGGAATCCGTGGGCAAAGACCTGAAGATGAAGTTGGCTGGCACCAAACGGGAGACAACCCAGATCAGTGGTAAGTGTGGGATCGAGTACAGAGGCAGTGACAGGAAGCAAGAGAGAAGGAGGGCAGAGAACACTGGGAATGAGATGGTGAATGGATCTGGGTGAAAGAGCTGAGCATTGGCCCAACTGTAGCAGCAAATCGTACCCAAGGGGTAACAAAGAGTATGTCATTTGGGGATTCATACTGGCTCATAAACCAATGGGAAAAGTCTTGACCTTTGGAGAAGTGATGGAACTATGAGAAGTGAAGCATGGTGGTATTGCATGTGGTTTGCAGGTCATCCATCTTTACAGGACACCATGATTTCTCATTAGGAACAAGGACAAGTTCTCCTGGCAATTTAATATCAGTGGAATGTCTTTCCTCTTAGACTCAATGTACAGAAGCCACACACGTTTTTGTTTTGAATGGGGAAATATCATGAATGATGAACAATTCATAAAGGATCTTGAGAAAATGTCCAACAAAGACAGCAGGCACAGGCTCAAGGAACTCTTAAAGCTCTTGGAGACAATTACAAGTAGATATTACCTAGATTATCAGAGGGCAAAATTGATAGACTGGGTGGGAGATTTCTTGGTGGTCTTCCTGTTGGGGTGTCAGTGATGACCACAAGGATTTCTCATTCCTATCTCACCTCCCAATGTTTCTCACTCCCTATTAGCCAATGGTCCAGGTCTGTTGATGGGTCTCAAGTCTCTGCATTCCAGCATTCTCTTCCTCTTTTATAGGAAGCTCCACACCCTTTGGAAAGGCTTCACTATCTTTCTCTGCCACAGTTAAACACCACCAATCGAGCCAACATCCAGAAAGTTCTACCCATAGTAAATATGTCACATTGTTTGATGGTTTAATAGATGGTTGCTTTAACATGAAATAAACTCTGCAATGACAATGTACATATACCTCTATTCCTCTCTCTACTCACGAACTGTCTTATTACAATGAATCTCTCAAGCTGCCTAGAGAGAGAAAGGTGCTGTTGAAGGTGTGTTCATATTTCAACAGACAAAATGGAGACAACTCAAATCTTTATAGACAAGTTTCATCTCACTGTTGTTCACCACTGGCCTTAGGTGCCATGTTTGTGTAGGATTCATCCTCTAACTGCATGGGGATCGTGAGGAACAGAGTCAGACTCCAAGCATCAGAATCTGGTAATGAAAATGGAATATTTTGATTCTATTTTCTTTTTTTTTACTTTATTTATTTATTTATTTGTTTGTTTGTTTGTTTATTTGCTTTAGTGTTTGCCTGGAACTGGAACTACAGACAGTTGTTAGCTGCCATGTGGGTGCTGGGAATCGAACCTGGGTCTTCTGGAAGAGCAGAAGGTGCTCTTAACTACTGAGCCATCTCTCCATCCCCTCTTGATTCTATTTTCAAAGGAAGGACTGGAAGGATTCTTGACACTCCACCTGGTGAACCCAACATGGTGCTGAGTGAAACAAAGATTGCTAGTATACAATGGCCACTTGGTGAAGCCAACATGGCTCCAGTAGGATGCTCCTCATACGGAGGCACGCCCCTTGGCATGGCTACCTAAACCCATGCCCTCCCCCTCTCTTAAAAAGAGGCAACATGTTGCAGTCTGTCTTTCTCCTCTATTGCTTCTCTGCTCCCATACTCGCCTGGCAACTCTCCTCAATAAACTCTGGTGTAGCCTTGTTAATGTGTGTGTGTGTGTGTGTGTGTGTGTGTGTGTGTGTGTGTGTGTGTGTGTGTATGTGTGTGTGTGTGTGTGTGTGTTCTCACATGCAAAACCAACAAGGACTTTTTGAAACTACAATGTGCCTTCACAGATCAGCCGATTAAATTTTGGACAAATGATAGAGATGGACTCTTTTTGAAAGGGCTTCATCACTAAGAATTCAGCACTGAGTGCCCTACCTGGGTTACTAATCTGTCACTGGGTCATAAAATCATAATCCATAACCCATATGGGGATTGGGCCTCATATTGGAGAGGGGAAGTGAGTTAGTGCATGAGGTTGAAGGCCAGACTGTGACATCACTCAGAGTGAAGAGGTCCTCGATGCTGACAGATTAGTGCTGGTGTAGATGGTAGAGATGGGTAGAACTGCCACAGTCTTATAGACTTAAGAGAACATACCTATAATTTCAGCACTCAGAAGGCTGAGGCAAAAGGATCATCAGTTCAGAGCCAGCGTTGACTACATGCTGAGATTACAACAAAGCAAACAGCCATTCAAAAAAAAAAAAACCATAAAAAAACCTACTGTTAAAAAAAAAAACCTCAAAAACAAATGTGAATGTGATATGTGATCAATGGGCTTTGCTACCTCTTAAATAATCTTTGTCTTCTCTGCACATGGAACTACTATGCTAATATTTATGTCCCTTGGAATTCAAGTGACCTGTTTCAAAAGAAAAGTGAAGTTCATTCTGAGAACTATCACTGTTAGATTTTGCCATCTGCAGTCTAGAGCAAGCACACGGAAGTGTGATGAAGATGGTCAGAACTCTGATTTTCCATTATTATTTTTTAAAAAATTCTATAAGCATGCATAGTAAAAAAAAATTTACAGTTCCAAGGTAATGATTTTATAAAATGTGAAATCTGAGTGTGGTTACACACACTTATACCCACAGGACTTGAGAAGCTGTAGTACTAGACTGTAAGAGATGGAAAGTTTCCAGTCACCACTGGCCAAAAAACACAACTTATCACCAAAACCCCACAAAACCACATTAAAAGTAAAGTCAAAGTTCAGCTGAAGCAGAAGGGTTTGAAGTAAACACATCTAAAAGAAAAAAAAAAGCACTGTGCAATGGAGTTGAACAGCCCGAGAAGTGGGGAGAGGTGTCCCTGTGAAATGATGCACAGAGTAGGTTGCAGATGCACTGGAGCCCATCACTGACACCCTCTCATCACTAGGTGTTTGTCCAGGCTGCTCCTCTGCTCACTTGTCTGTAATCTGATCTGCAGTCACTGTCAGCACCTGGTACCTCTGCTACTTCTCAGGAACAGTCTCATCTCTTCGGCATCACAACCAGATAAGAAAACCTTCTGATGATGTTGGGAACTGGTGCCATTTCACTTAAGATCAAACATGGTGTGAAATATTAAAGTTGACAGTCTCCCTGCCACCTCTGTCCCTTCATCAGGATGGAAGAGGTCACAATCACCAGGGCCTCCATCTGCCTTTGTTTCGGTTCCCCTTTTTTAGACTTTGATACTGGAAAGATCAGACTGTGTTTGTGTGTGTGTGTGTGTGTGTGTGTGTGTGTGTGTGTGTGTGTGTGTGTGTGCCCTGCTGTAGATTACTCTTGATTGGGTAAAATGGTGCCTTCATGCTGGATCTTCTTATGAGGCTTCATGTAACAAGTAACAAACTGATGTCTGGGCATCTCCTGTGCACACAGACATGTCTTCAAACCAGCACCATCCAAAAGACAAAGGCAGACATATATCTTATTACTAAAAGTGAAAGGCATCACTTATAGACATATCAAAGTCAATTAGACTCATGAGATGAGGACATATCAAAAGTGAATCTGTGCTGGGTAGTTTCAGGTCAACTCGGCACAAGCTAGAACTATCAGGAAGGGGGAAACCCCAACTGAGAAAATGACTCTATATGATCCAGCTCTAGGGCAAGGTGAAACAACAATGCATCTTCACATAGTTAAGGCAATATTTCACAACATACACAAATGTAACACATCTTCACATAGGCAAAATAATATTCCACAACACATCCTAACACTACAATGCTGACTCCTACCACCAAACTCGCAACAGACCCACATGAGTGCATCAGGAGATGAACAACCAGAGACTCATGACTGTACCATGGTCTTCAGCCTAGTGTTATCAAAGGCTCCTATGCCCATCCATGCTGCCTATCCATGCTGACTCTGCACTCCCTTCCGTCCTTCACCCCATGGTCCTGCACTTCACTACCTGCAGGTTCATTCACCCCTAAACAGGACTAAGCCCTGTTGGCTTACAGCTCTTAATATCTTCCCTGACCAACAGCATCTTAACCAACTCTATACCACTGTGCTTAATAAACCTTCTAAGTGGGAATTCCTTCATTGTTCTATGGCCATTTTATAATGTGCACAAATACATTGCATACATGTACACACACATTCACATACATCACATACATGGACACACATATTTATACTGTGTGATATGTAATATAAGAGCTGATAGTTAAAATTACTAATTAATATTGGAATAAACCACTCATATTTGCCAGTTGACTCTTATCAAAGATAATTGCAGGCCCTCAAAAAATTGTAGAAACTAACACCAATGTAGCTTGTGAATTCATTGTTATTCAACAAATTCTGATATTGTAGAAGGACAAGAGCATATCTGCCTAAATTCCCGACATAGCATCTTCATGGCAGGATTCTGTTTGTTAAAGGAATCCAAAAGAAAACAAGCTTTTAGCAAAATAATCTAAAATACACAAATTTTTGTCAATCAAGGTAAACCACTTGGTGATGTAAATAAAATCCATCAACCTTGACAAATTTGCATAGGCCAAGTCTAAGCTTGCTCTGTTGACCCAGAACCTACCACATAGCACAGTGTAACCTTACACTGTTCAGGTGACACCTGAGTCATGGGCTAGTATGAGGGAAGCCTCCAGTCTAGGTAGATAAAGAGTCAGAGATAGGAGGGCTGAGCCAGCACATGACCTCATCCATGAAGAGCCCCAACTCATAAGGAATAGTTAAGGTAAATTAACAAATGACTCAGAACAGAAAGAAAGAAGCAAACCTCAGATCACAGTCCACAGATCATAGCTTTTCTCAACTGGTTCCTGGTGTTTACTCATCTGTGATCTGAGTCAGGTCATCCCCAAAGCCTTGAGTGTCCAGACAAGCATGGCAGTTTGAAAAAGGCCATTGCTTTAGACACTATTAAAATGTTAGCAGGGCTCAGGGAGGAGTGTCCTGATGCTTTCTTGCCCAAAATCCCATCTTGTGTGACTTTATCTACCTCCTAGGGACCACACAAGCCTACAGGCTGTTGGAGATCACCTTCACAGGAGACAAAGACTTCAGTTCAGTAGCTGAAACAACTTTGGGGTTGTGTTAGGGTTTCTATTGCTGTGAAGCAACACCATGTCCATGGCAACTCTTATAAAGGAAAACATTTGATTGGGCTGGAATACAGCCCAGAGGATTAGTCCACTATCATCATGGCATGACATGGCATCAAGCAAGCAGACAAGGTGATGGAGAGGATCTGAGAGTTCTTCATCTTGATTCACAGGCAACTGCAGGCAAAGGCAGAGTCATATTTACTCAACTTCAGTGTCTAAGAACACTAAACCCACCTTCACTGTGACATACATGCTCCAACATGGTCATACATCAGAATAGTGCTACAACCTCTGGGCCACACAATCAAGTGCATGAGTGTATTCAGGCTCTACCTATTCAAGCCACCAAAAATCATGATTCAGATGGGCCTTTCTATCCTATGTCTGAAGGGCACAGGAAGCAGCAGTCAGAGAACACATATACCTGAAGATCCTAACATGAATATTTCTTGGCTAAAGACACATTACTTGTCTGTCCACAGAAAAGATGTTTACTGTCTTTCTAGAGGCAGCATGAAGCCCAAAACAAATATCTCAGATTGAGTGGTAGGCACTGGGCTTGGAAGACAGCAATTTGAGTGTCTTCAGACGACTACCTGGAGCCTCACCCTATACTACTGTGCTAGATGTAGCAGCAGCATGTGTTAGGTGACCTGCAAGGTCTCTTAAGAACTTGACACTCTTGAGCAGTGTGATGTGCTATGTGTAGTTAAACCTTGGAAGCAGTGTCCAGGTTTGCACTCATGGATTTCACTGAAGACTTCACTGGACTTGATCACAATCAAGAGCTTCAGGTGAAGTCAGACCTTTAATCTCAGCACTCTGGAGACAGAGGCAAGAGATCTCTGCTGATCTGAGGGCAGCCTCATGTGGTGATAAAGTTTATATTTAATAAAAATCAGACTGGAATAGCAAAGAACAGATCTATGAAGAGTCAAGCCATGAGGGTCAGATAGTGGTAAGTCACGAATTTAATCTCAGCATGTGAAAGACCAAGAGGTGACCTATGTCTTTAATCCCATAATTCCAGAGACAGAGGTCTTTCTGTGTTTCTGTGAGTTCAAAGCCTAAGAACTAACAATAATAGCTCAACCCTTTCATGGCAACTCTAGGATTATAATGTGAAGTTGAACCTGAAAGTGAAACAATTGGGCAAAGAAGATAAGGCATGTGGAGGCACTTGGTGTTGTATTATCTGTAGAACAACAAGCCGGGCTGAGGACTGCTGGGTGAGATTTGAGTGAGATCTGTTTCTCCTTCTGATATTCTGGATTTACCCCATATCTCACTCTGAGTTTTCATTAAATACAAACGAGAGTTTGCATTTAAGCCTGGTCTACAGAATAAATTACAGAACAGCTAGGAGCTGCACAAAGACACCTTATCGGAAAAGACAAAGAAGGAGAACCTCCCCCAAAAGAAAACTGTTTAAGTGAGAAGCAGCTCAGGGTGGAGTGGAGAGAGAGCTGAGTCATGAAGCACTTGCCTTGCAGCATGAAGGCCAAGTATGAGCACCAGGACCTGAGATTTACAGGAAGGGGTGGTAGAGCCTGCAAGCCATCTCAGGAGTGCTGAGGTAGGCACAAGTGGACTCTTGGGGTTCACTGGCCAGGCAGCCTAGCCTAACTACATGGTAACCCCCAAGTCAATGGACTCTTCTGTCCTAAGCTAAATGATGGAAGACAGGTAGAAAACCACAGCCTTGTTAGATCTCTGCCATCCCCCACATGAGCATGAGTACAGAGTGTGTGTGCACTACCCCACCCATGGTCACACAGCCCTGCCCATCAATACACACGGGGAAAGAAAGCAGAAGTAACAAATGTGGCTTCAGCAGTTAAAGTTTGTTTTATTTTCTGAAATAGTCCTTTCCCAAGTGACCCTCTCAACACAGAGCTGCCCCTCTGCCTTCCAAGGTCTGGGATGAAAAACAGGTTCCACTATGAAGAGCAAAGAAGCTGCTTTCATTTTCAAAACTCCAGACTTGTAAGCAAGAGGACCTGCATCTCATCCTCCATAACCCATACAAAACCTCCAGAAGTAAAGCTTTGTGCCTGTAATCTTGGACACAAGGAAATCCCCAGGATTTGAAAGCTGTCCAGTGTAGCCAAACCTGTGAGCACCTGACTTCAGAGGAAGATCTTGACTCAAACAGAGTTCACCTTCTTCAAGACCTGAGCACACCCAATGCTGGCTTCTGGGTTCCACAGGCAAAATGAGGAACATAGAATTGACGAGAAAAGACCACCTTTCAGACAGGCCAACAAACAACCTGATTTCCCCAATTGAGCCAAACTCTTAAATGTTTAAGACATTAAGAAAAGAAGGTAAGTTTGCAGGAGTATGAAGAGAGAGGAGGGGGTGGTGTGGAGATGGGTGGCCATGGCCAGAGAGGAGCAGGAAGGCTCCCCAGGAGGCAGCAGGAAGCTGGAGGCCCCAGAGCTGGGGAGTGGGGGTGGGGTGTAGCTCCAACACAGAAGCAAGCACACTGGAGCCTGGGTTACCTACCTTGTCCTTGCAGCTCCCTAGGGCCATTTTCTCTGTCTTCTTTCCAGGGTTGCTGTCTCAAGGTCTCCAAGGACAGGCCAGTGAGTGCCTGTTGGGAGTAATCCAGGGCTCCTGGGCACTGTGGATGCAGAAGCCTGGAGACCCTGCTTCTGTGTGCACCCACAGACTCATTTCCCCCTGGAATGAATCCCTGGAGTGACAGCATTGCCATCCTCGGGAAGTGGGGACCAGCCTTCAGGGACCCTTGTCTGGGGTGGCACGAGGAGGATCTGGGCAAACAAATGAAACAAGAAACCGGTTTTGACTAGTCAATGAGGAACTGACTAAAATTTACATCTCAAATTTCAAAAATTTTCTATGGGTGGAGTCATTGGCAGTTGAGACTGAGGCCTTCCTCTCATTTTGGACAGCTCAGGTTGTTCCTATTGTTGACCAAATCTGGAGATTAATCCATGGAATTGGATACAGCCAACAAGCTCATCATTAACACCTGGTTCTGTCCCTGCTGATGGGCAGGAAGTGTCTCAGAATAGCTGATGAGTTCCCAGAATCTGAATGGGGGTTGGGGGAGAATCAGGGTAGAAGCCAGCATGGGAAGTCAGCTTCTCTAGACCCCTTCCAGAAGATTCCAGGTCTCAAGTTCCTTCCAGACCTCTTCAGCTCTTCCCCCTGTAGACAACGTCTCTCAGGCATTCTCCAGGCTCTTTGCTTTTGAACTTGTCCTGTTCTGTAACAGAAGATCAAGACACAGCAACCTTCAGCTGTCCCGCACACTCTCATCTCTTCCCCCACCGTTTTTGTCTTTTGATGGTGTTCACTCTGTAGCCCAGGCTAGCCTTGACCTCACTATGTAGCCCAAGCTGACCTTGAACTACAAACATGCACTGAAAGGCAGAAAGTGAGGACCTGTGTGACCACACCGAGATTTACAGTCCATTCCCTTGGTTTATTGTTAAACCACCTCCCCTTCCTCCCCCACCCCCTCAGTGCACCTCCCTCCCTCCCACCCTGGACTCACTATTCCACTCAGGACGGGGCTTTAAGCCCCTCCCTCCCTAGCTGCCAACAGGTGCACACCCTGGAGTGAGGAAACTCCAGCAATCCCACAACTTCTCACCACACAGCCTAAAGTCACCAGTGAGGTGGGGGGGGGGTCAAACTTCCCACTATGTAGTACAGTGAATGGTGTGGAGTAGGAGCATATAGAAGCTTCTGCACTGGCACCCTAGGCCCATCTATCTGGTCTAGTTCCTGGGAAGGCAGCATCCGATAATGGGATTGATTTAGGCAGAAATCAAGCTCTGTGTAAAAGTTCACCCTCGATATTTTCAAATTGGCAAGGCATACTATATCTGCATCTGCATCAAATACTCAGTCAATGAACAGGAGACCACACTTGGCCTCTGCTTTAATCTTCGGATCCCAGATTAAGGTATATGCAGCATCACAGCATTGATGCCACCTCCCACATCACCCTTCCCCATGATGTCAGAGGTTCCTGTTTCAGAGTCAACAGTGAGTCCTGCTCTGCCTGTGGCTTCTGGTGACCTGGGGGTGACAGGAGAGGTTTGTCAGCCACTGCTCTTTGTTCTGCTGTCCAGTAGGCTCTTTGGGTCACATAACCTTCAGAGACATGAGTTAGGCTGAGGTCACAGATTAGTGGAGCCATAATTGCTGACATACCTTCCACAGGAATATTTTGTAAGTGTACTGTACAGGGAACAAGTGAGGCTGTGTCACACAAAGTCTTCCTATTATAGAATCCTGACGATTTATATTTATTTATTTTTGTAGTAGAAGTTGGGCTGGTCTTAATTTTTCCACAAAACTGTGTCTGTCAGTGATCAGAGGGGAGTCAGGGCTGGGTACAAAAACTGAAGTGTAGGGTAGGCTAGTCCAGTGCTCTCTCCCTGTGCCTTGGAACTCATTAGGTGAGTTGGTTGAGACAAACAGGGCACAGAGGCCTCTAGTAGGGTGCCCTGTGGAACCTGCTCTCTAGTACTCTAGGGAGGGGGAGGGACGAAGGACGCTCGTGGGAGGAGTGGGGAGGGAGTACGGGAGGAGCAGAGAACCCTGAGTTTCCTTCTGATTGGTCAGCATCTGAAGGGGGAAGTAGTATAAGTTTCCTAAGCATGGGAGAGTTGAGTCACATCCAGAATGTGGGCAGCCTGCACATGGCCTTGTGTATATTATGCTGATTCTGGCTGCGGTTTGTAGAGACATCAGCTAAAAGTCACCGGCTTTATTCCGTCTCTTTCTGTTCTGAATCTATTGCCCACAGTCCCTGGGGGGCAGCTGCAGGTGAGTGGATGGGACCGCAGGGTGTGGGAGTCAGGACAACAGTGCCCTGGCCTCACAGTTTATAGTCCTGCTCTCCATGTGAGCCTGCGAGGGCCCAGGACCACGGGAGGACGAGGGTGCAGGATGGCGGGAGAGGGCGGGGGACAGCGAGGGTGCAGGAGCACCTGAAGATGAGAGCAGGGACAGCGGATAAGAGACCACGGATTCTCGGAAGGAGGTGGTGCAGGATGGCGGGAGAGGGCACGGGACTTGAGAGTGCGGGAATGCGGGATGGTGAGAGAGGACGTGTAACAGCGAGAGTGCAGGACCGTGTGCAGGACGGTGATCGCGGGGACAGCGGATCTGAGCTGGCACAGATTCCCGGAAGGAGGGGGTGCAGAGCGGCAGGCAGGAAAGGCAGCGGTAGGACTTGTGCACGGGATGGTGGACAGGAGAAGGCGCTGGATGGCGGGACAAGATGTTTACGGTGCTTTGGTCAGGGAAAAGAGCGGGAGGAGGACGCAGGATGCCCGCAGGAGCGGTCGCGGGCGACAAGAGGGCAAGGACTCGGAGTGGCGGAGTGAAGGGCTCCTGAGAAGGAACCTGCCTGGGCGGGTGAGGGCAGAAAGCGGGAGGGTGGGACGGCCGGACACCTAGGGTGCGGGAAGGCGGACCAGAGAGAGTGCGGGAGGGTGGGAAGGTAAGAGCACAGGATGGCAGATCAGAGGCTGCAGGACTTCGCTAAGGGGAGGGTGCATAGCGGAAGGCAGGAAAGGGCTCATGAGGACATGGGCGCAGGAGAGCGCTGGATGGCAGGATCGCAAGCGCTCAGGAGGGCTGGCCGGCTAAGTGCTGGGAGGGCGGACCTGATGAGGACGGGGTGGTAGATCAGTGAAGGCGCTGGATGGCGGACCACAGGGGGCGCAGGATGGCAGATAGAGGAAGCCCAGGGCAGCGAACAGCGAGGGCTCTGGAGGGCGGACCCGCAAAAGGGCGGGTGGAAGACCTGAGACAGAGCTTGATGGTGGACCCAAGAGACTGGGGATGGCAGACCGGAAAGGGCTCAGAATGGCGGGATGCCGACGATGCTGAGCAGAGGGCATGGAGGGGTACATGAGGGGCCAGGGTGCCAGATGCAAGCAGGAGAGGACCCGGGCTTATGGTACAAGGGCGGGGGCGCAGGAAGGCGAGCTCAAAACTTCCCCAAGAACAGAGCAACTGTTTCCACACTTCTTTCATAGTCGCCAGCTCCTTGCCTCTGAGCATGATGGAAATGGCAGTGAGCAGGGAGGGAGAACCCACGGAAGAGATGGGGAAAAATGGAAACTAGGGACAGCATGGCTGGAGCTTGGGCAGGCCTGAATTCACAGCCCCGGTGTGCAGGGACGTGTTGAGTCTCTGCATGAGGTCCTCTGCGGGACGATGCTGAGGACTCCTTGATTGTCTCCACAGCTCCAGTCACACTTGGCAGTAGCCTGGGCTCAGGAGGAACCATGGCAAAGGCTGCAGTCACAGCGGGAAATCTTCCCCTACTTCTGTCCCTTTTCTTCCCACTGAGCTGTCCGGGGTCTTCCCTGCCTGCTGGTGAGTTACTGGGATTTAAGCAGAGGTGGGGAAGGGAGCAGTGGATACTGAGACAGAAGATCTCAGTCTCCTCACAGGAAGTTCCTGGGCTTCTCTTCACTATCATCAAAACTTAAAAGGATGGAGGCTGCTCTGGTCCTCACAGCATCCTTCCCCTTTCTCTGCAGTGGACTAAGTCAGGGGAAAGTCACTGTGGGAGTGCCTGGAAGGGAACAGGGGAATGAGAGGGCAAGGTCTCAGAGGGAGGAGCTAGTGACCCCTCAGCACCACTGAGATCAGCTGAAGCCTAAACCAGGTCACCACTGTGGACTCCTCCAGGAAGGGAGGGGTCTCAGACAGCTCCCCTGGGCCCAAGGGGTCTATGCTCTGAAGACTGACTGGCCCCTGGGGATTCCTCATAAGCCCTCCACCATTTGGGACCCCAGCTGGGATGACTGCCCTGTGATACAGTAAACAAGGTCCTCATGAATAAATGGGAATCTGTTTCAAGGCCAGAGGCCTAGTAACATACTTTCTTCAGTCAGGCCATAAACAGCTGCCACCACTGCCTCCTGTCCACTCCAGATGGGATTTTCTGTACCGTGCTATTGACTTCCAAGTTAGAAATACAGTTCCCTAACAGCACCCCAGCCTTCAGCCACCATCATCCCTGAGCTTCCAGCAATGCTGGTTCCCTTCTCCTGAGCATGCTCAATATGCTTCTCAACAGGGGTGCCCCAGCATCCCTCAGAGCAGCATGGACTCTGCACACACCCCAGAAATGTCTGCTGTGGCATCCACTCTGGCACATGCACTTCACTGGATTTTTGGTCCCCACTCTTCTACTACCAGATTTCACCAGCCTGGGTTTTCTTTGTCCTATAGTGTGGGCATGGTCATCCTCTGCCCAGTCCCAGGAAGCCATCCCTGGAGCACCACAGTGGGTCCAGGAATCTGCCCATGTTTTGTTCTAGTGTCATTCTACTGCTGTCATAAAAACACTGTATAAAAAGCAAAGTAAGAGATAAATTGAATTATTTGACTTCTACTTCTGCTGTCACTGAGGGAATTCAGGGCAGGCACTCAGAGGCAGGCCTATTTACTATTCCATTCATCATTTTCTATGACCAAGGAACTTATTCCCAGTCAGAGAGGCACAGCAAGAACCATGAAGGATGCTGCTTATTGTCTAGATCACAGGCTCCTGAGTGACTAGATTTCTTGCCTTACCAGAGACCACCTGCCCAGGGAATGGAGTACCCACAGCATTAACAGTCAAAACAGTTCCTTAGTAGACACACCTTCTTAGAACATTCTAGGCTCTATCACACTGACAGAGCTGGCCAGCAAAGATGCTCAAGTCTAAGACCTGAGAGGACAGACCAGGAACAACAGTCTCCACACAACTTCTGTTCCATCCTCTCCACGCTCCACTCTGCCCCACCAGCCTCACTGACATCCTGTCTCCACACAGCCTACAATAGCCACTTCTGGACATTCCACAAAATGAACAGTTCTAGAAAACACATCCTGACCTTTTCCTGCTCTGACTGACAGGGATCACCCCTAGGAAGATCATGTGATAGCAGTTAAGAGAATTGCCCTGGTAGAGAATTGACCTGCATCTTCAAACAAGAGAGAATGGCATAGTTTTACATAGCGCAGGAGAAGCTCAGTCAGAAATTTTATTTTTCTCTCTTTTTCTACCTTCCTTCCTTTTTTTTTCTTTCTCTCTTTCTCTTTCTTTTTTAAAGATACTCTTCCAGAGGACTTTCTTGTTCCACAGCAGAGACTGTCTCTGGGCCCTGCTCCTCATCCCTAACCTCACTGCATGTTTCCTTCACAGATGCTGCTTCTCTTTGCTACAGCTTCACTGTTGGCAAGGCAGAGTCTGGGCCATGGAGGCAGGAAGTCCAAGGCCAACTGAATGAACAGAATTTTCTTTCATATAACAGTAACAAGGGTCATGTCAGTGGTGTTCGTGGAATTAGACTGAATGCCACAAAGATCTGGGAAACACAGGCTGACACTCTGAAAGATGGACTTGACCTGCTCAAAGCAGAAGTGGTTCACATGAGGCAGGAGAATGGTGCAGTCACAGGTAAGTTTCTAATGACCCTGTAGTCCCTGGAATGTAGCTTAGTGGTAGAGTGTTTGCCTGGTGTGGACTAGGCCCTAGGATTAATCCCCAGTGCTTCAGAGTAAATAACATAACATAGCAGATGCCCCTGAAGGAAAGAACAGAATATGTGACAGGTTACAAACACTCACTGTTTCCCTGGAGGAGGCTCAGCATCAAGGCTAAAATGTGGAGTGTAGAGCAAGGTCAGAGGATGGGAAGGGAGGAGGGTAGGCAGACAGGATTAATTGAGGCCTGAGGATGATCTCTTTCCAATGGGCACAGGGCCCCTCACTCTGGAGGCCAGGGTGTGTTGTTGGCATGAAGTAGACGGACGTTTCAATGGATCCTGGGACTTTGACCTCAATGGACACAAAATGTTACACATTGACTCAAGCACTGGAAAATGGACTGAAGTTGATCCTGGATCCAGCTGGTTGAAAGGGATGTGGCGGAAAAACAGGGATTTAATGGGCTTCTTAAACAGGACCTCACAAGGGGACTGCAGGTCCTGGCTTGAGGAGTTCAAGTCTCACAGGGAAGAAAAGCTGGAGCCTCCAGGTAACAAGGAAGAAGGGGGGAGACTCTCTGTTGATGTGTGTGTGTGTTTGTGTGTGTCTGTGTGTATGTGGGTGTGTACCTATGTGCATGTGTGCTCATGGGTGTGCATGTGTGTATATGTATATGTGTGCATGTGTGTGTGTATGTATGTGTGTGTACTAATCTAATCGCCATGAGTTCTTGGGTTAACGGCTCTTTTTTCCATCATTCATTTCCTTTCTCACTCTCTGTATCTCATTAATTGTGCTTACATTGTTCACTCACTGTGGTCCTCACTGGCTGTCACAGACTGAGCATCCTTGACTTCCTGTACTTTTCCTCATTCTAGACTCACTATTGCTTTTCATCTCCCCTGATCTTTCTTCTTCCTGACACCATCCTCACAGGTCACTCTCTGGCCTCCTCTCCTGATAGAGGGAAGATGAGGCCCCATCATTACCTGCTTCCCCTACCACAGCTGCATGAGTCTTTGAGGTTAGGGACACGCCCTCTCTCCCTTCCTGGTAGGGATCCACCTAAACAACAGAAGCTAAGCTAACTTGTGTTTCTACTTCAGCCTCCCCAAGTGCTGCTTCAGTTTGGAACCAAGCGTCGTTCAGAACCATCAAATACAACAACATCTCTGTCCTGGTGATAATCCTCCCCTACTCCCTTCTCCTGTGGATTCTGAGAATCTTTGACAATGACAGGTACTGAGGGCAGCATTGGGAGTCAGGTTAGGGACGGGTGGTGAGGAGTGGGGAAGCAGGAGTGAATTCCTGGAGTCCTGCTCTAGTCCCTCATCTATAGCATCTTATTGAGGAAGGAGGCAGGAGATCTGGAGTCCATGTCACCTGACAGCAATGGCCTGTGCATGCTCAGCCTTGACAGGGCAGGAATCATGTCACAGAGCAGTGGGGAATGAGGAGGGAACAGAGCAGGATCCTAATCAGTGTCCTATGGCACAGGTGTGGGCACTGCTGAAATACAAAAGAAGAACATGTTAGTTCCACTTAATGTGTAGAGGGAATAAGATTCCATCCCACAGACAAAGATAAAGAAGATACAGAGTTGGTCCAGTGGCAATAACACTAGTTACTTGTACACCAGAGACCTGGGTCCACTCCCAGGACCCACATGGCAGCTCAGAATCCTACATCTCTGGGTCCAGGGGATCCAGCTCATTCGTCTCCACTGACCAAATATATTCACACAGCGAACTTACAGACATGCAGGCTCACACTCATATACATAAAATACAAATAAATCAAGCAACAGTAGCAGCCTCCAGAACCCCTGGATCAATGTCTCCACTGGAGGCTGGTGGGGCTGAGCTGCTGCTGGGGTCTGCTGCTCCCATGTGGGCTGCCCAGGTGGACAAGGTGGGGCAGGAACAGTCACACCCACACCTGTGGGTGTTACTGTCAGATTTCGAGAGCTTTACAATGAAAGGGAAATGATGTCTGGAACCTCACTCAAGGCCTGGATAGCCAGGTCTCAATGCTTTCCTTTGGAGAGGAGTCCTCCCTGATCCCCCTCCCCTCCCATCAGGCCCTGAGTCAGGAGGCAGAGCTACTTACTACCACTTTATTCTGAACTTTGAGGGATGTAGCAGGGCTCAGGGCTGACTCTGGAATGTGAGAAACAGGGAGCAATACATAGAAGTTCCAGGGATGTAGAGCCCAGGAGTTCTGTGAGGAGGAAACTGTATGTCCCTCAGTGAGGGTGGCTATGGGGTGGTGATAGGCACCCATGGGAACTGACCCAGACTTTCCTTAGTGCATTCAGACAACATCTTTTCTTGTTGTAGGTTGAATATGCTCCAGAGAAGGTCATGAGAGTTCTCTGGTCCTGCTGTAGGCTGAAGATGCTCCAGAGAAAATCCTGACAGTTAACCTGGTCCCACCATTCCCCCTTCCATCATTTTCAATCTGACACCTCATGCTACATGTTCTTACACTCTGTACTAGTCTCTTGGGCCCTTTCTTATCACCTTGTGCTATTTCCTTGGTGCTCTCTACTTGGATTTGCCCTTAGCAGGGAACTACCTGTCTGAACTAAAGTTTTGAAAAAACATGGTCATATACCCATTCCCAGCCTAGGGAACAGGATAAGCAGATCTCCTGAGTGGGATCATGAAGTGTTTAATTCTGTATATAACTCATTAGTATAGAAGTCAGTGGGGAACACCCTACCCTGTCTCAGGGTAATAAGCATGGACCTAATTTCTGTTAATAACATTATTTTTAATGTTAAAAGCTATTTATTATAACCATTTTGGATCAGGTAGCTTTCCCTAAAACAAGATAGAATTTATCTATTTTTATTTGTGACTACATAAGTTATTATATATTATGATATAATAAATAAGCTAATATATTATATTATAATATATATTATATTTAAGCAGAAAAGATGACAATTTATCATATTATTACTATTATGGTTAGTGTCTGTGACAAGCGCTAGGTGGTCCAGCAATAGCCACATGCACACTGGAGACAGAGAACCCAGAAGCTGCTCAGTCCACAGGCTGCTGCCCCTGCAGTGGAAATCTGACAGTGAAAGCCAGAAGGTCCTGGGAAGCTGGTGCAGCTGAGTCCACACCCTCCTGATGCAGGTTCTGGATCAGGGCTGTTCTCCAGTGTGCTCAGGGATGGAGTAGAATGGACGCACACATGTTCCCTCTGACTCCACGTGGGCACTTTTGTACAAGTGTACTCCACTCACACACATGACACAGACACACAAGGACAACATAAGATCGTGAAAGTATAGAGAGTATAAAGTGTATAGCTCACTGTTGAAAACAACCTTTTTAAAAAAAAAAAAAAAAAAAGGCAGGGCCTAACTGTAGCACAATCTGGAATGGAATTCATTAGGTAGACCAGGCTGGCCTGGAACTCAGAGATCCACCTGCCTGTACCTCCCTAGTATTAGGCTAAAAGGTGTGAGCCACCACTCCTAACTGATTCCAGGATTTTGCAGCTTTAATGATGAGATACTAAAGCATTACTGATGTAAAATTTACTATTTCACTCAAATTGATTTGCAAACCATAGTGACATTAAATAGACTGGCAGTATCCAACATCTCAGCTATCAATCACTAAAGAAAATCTGTAGCAACTAATCATACAGAGCAGAAATTGAGACGTAGTTGTTTAGTGGAAGTCACTTGTAATAGTTGTCCTTCATTGTCCTTGGTGGAAGAGAACTGATTAAAAGATTTGGCATTGGGCTAGAGAGATGGCTCAGAGGTTAAGAGCACTGACTGTTCTTCCAGAGGTCCTGAGTTCAATTCCCAGCAACCACATAGTGGCTCACAAACATCTATGATGACATCTGGTACCCTCTTCTGTATACTGTGTACATAGTAAATAAATATTTAAAAAAAAAGATTTGGCATCTTTAAAATGCCACCTTTCTATTCCGTTGTCTTTAAACTTGATTCTTGTGATGACTTTACAGAATTTTATATTTCTACAGTTGTGCACATGTCTACATTATATTACTTTTACATAAAATTTTTCAGAGAATTCTCTTGTCATTGTTTTGCTTTCAAGGGCTGTGGCAATGCCTATTTCATGTATGATGAAAATAGCTGTCACATTCTCTATTTTGTGTTTGTCAATCTGTATAAAGACCTGTTAAATATTCATTGAGGGGAGGTATGGAGGCAGGCTCTAGGTTGAGACAGGGTTTTTATCTGTAGCTCTAGCTGTCTGTTCATCTGAAGGGACTCATCCTTGATATAGAATGAAGATTTGATTTTACAGAGATGAATCCTCCTCATACTGACAAGTATCTGGTAGTATGTGTTGACATCTTTTCAAAATGGGTAGAAGCATTTGCTACTCTGAGAGAACACTGCTTTTACAGAAATCAATACTCTTTTTTTTACATAAGATTATTGCTGGGTGGAATTGCCCCTGTCAATCAGATAAGATAATGGATCTACATTCACTTTCTCCATAGTTTAACTGGGCATTAAGACCTTAAGTGTAACCTGGAAATTGTACCTACTGACCTCAGAGTTTAGGACAGGGTCCAAGGCAGAAATGGACTATTAAGTTGGCCTTCTTTAAATTAATTTTGGAAACCAGTCCAACATTTTACCAAGACCCTTCTTACGATGAGGTGTACCACCTAAGATGCAACATTCACCCCCTATGACATTGCTTTTGGAAAGTCACTCTGGGGGTCTCTGCAAACCCCATAGCTAGCAGCTAGCAGAGGGTTGGTCTAGGAAAATCAAGAAGAAAGCCGAATTTAACCTGACTCAGTGGCCAGTGTTGGTTCAGACTTTGAAACTCTAACCCAACATTGTTTATTTTAGGCATATTTAAGCCCAGATAATTGGAAAAATTGTTTCCTGGTGATTATTAACTCAGTCTTGTCTGAACAGCAAAGGTTAAGGCATGAACACATGAAAGTCTTTTCAAGTACAAGTGACATCTTCCATACTGTTAGGTTCTACACATTAGCTGAGATGAACAAACTCAGGATATGGATGTGGGGGAGGTTAGTGTTGTAGATTGATTGAGGTAGACAGAGTCAGGATGAGGATCTGGGGTAGCTGTTGTGGTACCATACAGATAACACCATGTTCACCAAGCTATAACCACATCAATTCTCAGCCTCTGGGCAGAAAATAGGTTATACATCTCTCTATTTAAAGAGACAACCCTGTGAGATAAATTTTCCTGATTTTCCTAGTATTGATCTGTGAGCACAAGGACCTACATGCCTCCTGTATCTCCCTCCACCCTCCACCAACCCCAATCACAAGATTTCTCTGTGTAGCTCTGACTGTTCTGGAACTGGATCTGTAGACCAGGCTGGCCTCAAACTCAAATATATCTGCTTGGCTCTTCCTCCTGAGTGCTGGGATGAAAGGTCTATGTCAGCACCACTGGACCCCTTTCATATTTTTATTTTGTTTGTTTGTTTGTTTGTTTTAGACAGGGTTTCTTTGTGTTGCCTTGACTGTGTCAGAACTAGTTCTGTAGACTAGGTTGGCCTCAAACTCACAGTCTCATAGTTTCTGTCAGACCAAGTGTAAGCACAAAACTCAAAAATAAACAATTCCTAAGCTTTAAGTTTTAAGCTGAGGGGATGATGGCCAATTTGTTGTGAAGTAATAATATATTTCAAGTTATTATAAGGTGACTGTTCTCCTATTTTATCCAAAACTATGTTTAAATTTTGCTCTTTTAACTTTATTTACCATGAAAATTCAGCACTGACTTAAGTACTGATTTACAAGCAGGAGAGGAGAATGTCATCATATAATGAATGGACAATAGCTTAGGACACTTAATGCCTGCCAAGTGCTTATGTACAGAATATTGACATATACTATATTTGACATATACTATATATGACTATTTTTCCTTCCCTATTGTAGAATTTTTCACAGTTTCAGATAATTTGTTGTTGAATGTTTAAAGTAGAAACAGAGAATACAAAAAAATATTGTTCCTCATTAGGGCATAAAGAAAGACAGAAAAAGTAATCTTTTGGGTCAAGTATAATAATGGAATGTCCTTGAGAATTATAGTCAGAGCAGGAAGTCCTGGATGGAAAACCACCACCGTTTTCATATATGACCCTAAGATCATGTAGCAGTCTAAATTTATTCTTTGCCTCTTATGAATTGTTCAAAGTGGGCAGTGGTTTATCTTTAATTCCAGCATTCAGAAAGCATAGGAAGGCCTATCTCTGAGTTGGAGCCCAGCTTGGTCTAGAGTGAGTTCCAGGACAGCAAGGGGTACACAGGTGAAAGAAAGGAAAGGAGGGAAGGAAGGAAGAAAGAAGGAAAAGAGAAAAAGAAGAAATGGGGGAGTTCACAGGTCCACCTGAAAGTTCTTTATCCCCTAGTTATGATTTGTTTGTACTAGAAGTTGGACTTATTCTAATTTTTTCCCAAGATGAGGCCAGTGATCAGAGGGAGGCAGGGGTGGGGGAAAAACTGAAGTGTAGGGTAGGCTAGCCCTGCGTCTCAGGCAATGGGGCCATTCTTCCCTAGACCTTGGAATTCATAAGCTGGATCAGTAGTGACAAATTCTAGTAGGGTGCACTGGGGAGCCTGATAGCTCTTACTCCAAGTCTGGGGGAAGAAACTTTGAGCATTGTTTCTCATGGGTCAGCATCTGAACAGGCAGAGCAGAGTGGGAGTCGTATGTGGAGAGTCTGGCCATGGCACTGTGTGTCTGGTGGAGATTCAGGGAGATGCAAGCTAAAAAGGTAAGGATTTCATGCTCTCTCTACCTTTGTAAGTTCTGTTGCCAAGGATCCCAGAGAACACAGCTACGGGTGAATGAAGTGAAGGGATGGCAGGGTATGGGAGCCCAAGACAACAGTGACCTGCCTCTCAGTTCAAGTCCCGTTCTCTGAGCATGGGGGCATCACAGCCAGGGAGAATGAGCAGAGCTGAGAACTGCAGGAAACCAGATCCACAGTCCCTTCACTTCTCCCTTACATAGTCCTGTCCTCTGTGCCTGGGGGTGCCCAAAATCGCAGTGCACAGGGAGCGAGGACCAGAGCCTTATGGCCCTGGGGATCCCCAACATATACAGGAAAAGATAGGAACTAGGAACCAGCCTGACTGGAGCAGGAGGAAGCCAGAATTCATAGCTCAGGTGCCCAGAACATTGCCAATCTCTGCACAGGATCCTCTGCAGGGTGGTAGGTACTGAGGACTCGGGATTCTCCCCACAGCTCCAGTCACACCTGTCTGTAGCTAGGCTCAGGAAGAAATCATGACCAAAGCTGCAGCCACAGAAGGAAATCTTCCCCTACTTCTATCCCTTTTCTTCCCACTGAGCTGTCCGGGGTCTTCCCTGCCTGCATGTGAGTTACTGGGATTTAACCAGAGGTGGGTAAAGGGAGACTGAGTCAGAAGATCTCAGTCTCCTCACAGGAAGTTTGTGGGCTTCTCTTCACTATTACCAGAACCAAAGTCGGGGTGCCCGTCCTGGTTCTCACAGCATCATTCCCCTTTCTCTGCAGCAAACTGACTAAGTCAGGGGAAAGTCACTGCAGGAGCGCCTGGAAGGGAACACAGGAATGAGAGGGCAAGATCCAGAGGGAGGAGCTAGTGACCCCTCAGCACCGCTGAGATCAGCTGAAGCCTAAACTAGGTCACCACTGTGGACTCCTCCAGGAAGTGAGGGGTCTCAGACAGCTCCCCTGTGTAGCGGGGAAATAATGGATAGTACAGGTAGGGAAGCGGAGCAGAGATGAGATGGAAGCGGAGGAGGGCGAGAGAGGCGGGTCTTACGGGAGCGTGGCGAGGAGGAGGGTCTTCCGGTCCTTCCGCCCCAGCTTGCGGCGGAGTAACGAGACGGCAGCTCGGTAAGGCGGTGGCTCGGCGCGTTGCTAAAACTTTCTTTTGTTCATGATTCTAACAAAATAAATCTTATTTAAAACATATCTATTGGTGGCGGGGTTTCTACCACAATAATTGGCGCCTTAACGCGGGGCTAATTCCCCAAACTCCCCGGATTCCGCTCCCACGCGCGGACGGAGCCAGAGCCCCGCCAGATTCTGCACCCACAAGTGTTCGGTACAGCAGCCAGGAGGGAATCTGCGTGCAGAAGAGCTCCTGAGACCCAGTTCTGAGGATGCACGCCTGGTAGGATTTGTGGAGGCATTTGGCAGAGAACCTCTGGGCTTAATCACCACCCTGTTTCAAGCACCATTGCTGCTGCACTACAACACCTGCTGACTGTAAGTCCTCATTACATCTGAGTAAGGCAAAAATTTTTTTTCTTTCTTCTAAAATGTCCGATTAGATACATGTTCACAATTTTACTCACTTTTTCACAATGGTGATAGAGGATTATTTCCAGATTATTATTTGGAGGTTATCTCCACCCAGGAGTCCTTTTGCTTTTCTGTGTGATAATATATTTCTTACCAACTTATTTTAAGGGATTTCAGCATAGAGAGTATGAAAATAAGCTGTCTGGCATGGATGAACGTATTAAGACATTCCAGAAACTCATTGTTTCCATGGAAGAGAGGTCTACTTTGATCACAGAGGAATTTAGAGCTCACATTGATGAGAATTTTAGAAAATTAGATGAGAAATTTAAAAAAATGGGTGAAGATTTTGTTAGAGAGGAGTACAGGGCTCAGGATGATGAAAATTTTAGGAAATTAGATATGAAATTTAAAACAATGGATGAAAATTTTAGGATAATGGATGGAAACTCTAGGAAATTTGAACAGAAAATAGGGGACAGAGTAGATGTGGAATCTGGGAGAATGTTCCATTCTATGAAATTATTGGAGAGATCATTTATAGAAGACTTTAAAACACTGGAAAAGACCATTACC
>PVIH01012619.1:0-62647 GCA_004025045.1 Sigmodon hispidus | reverse complement strand
CAGGCCACCACTTCCTAAATATAACACCAGTGGCACAGGCACTAAGACCAACAATCAATAAGTGGGATCTCCTGAAGCTGGGAAGCTTCTGCAAAGCCAAGGACACTGTCAATAGGACAAAACGCCAGCCTACAGAATGGGAAAAGATTTTCAACAACCCTACAAGTGATAGAGGACTGATCTCTAAGGTATATAAAGAACTCAAGAATTTGGAGCCCAAAATCTTGAATAACCCTATCAAAAAATGGGGTTCAGATCTAAAAAGGGAATTCTCAGCAGAGGAACTACGAATGGCTGAAAGGCACCTGAAAAAGTGCTCTTCATCTTTAGCCATCAGAGAAATGCAAATCAAAACAACTTTGAGATACCACCTAACACCTGTTAGATAGGCTAAGATAAAAGGCACAGATGACAGCCTATGTTGGAGAGGATGCGGAGCAAGGGGAACACTCCTCCATTGTTGGTGGGAGTGTAAGCTTGTTCAGCCACTTTGGAATGCAATATGGAGGTTTCTCAGAAAACTGAGAATCAATCTCCCCAAGGGCCCATCAATACCACTTCTGGGTGTATACCCTAAAGAGGCATATTCACACTCAACTATGTTCATAGCAGCATTATTTGTAATAGCAAGAACCTGGAAACAACCTAGATGTCACTCTACTGAAGAATGGATTAACAAGCTGTGGTACATCTACACGATGGAATACTACTACTCAGCAGTAAGAAAAAACGATATTCTAAAATTCGCAGGCAAATGGATGGATTTGAAGAATATCCTCTTGAGCGAGGTATCACAATCTCAGAGAGATAAGCAGGGGATGTACTCACTCACTAGTGGTCTCTAAACAAACAAACAAGAAAAAAAGCCAAACATGCCCAAGCGGCAAACCACAACCACTAAATAGCTTGGGATCAGAAACACCCTGGACTGACCCTTCGAACCCCAGTCCAACTATAGGAACACCTGAATCACTCTTGAGGGAGGGGGGACAAAATTGGATTTGGCCGGGAGTGTAGACTGATCCAAGCATTATTGGGTCAGTGGGACCATGGGACTGTCTGCTCCCTGCCCAGGGAAGGGGTGGGGAGTTGCAGAGAAGAGAAATGTCAAGATGTGGTGGGAGGGGGAAGAGACCTTGAATAAGGATATACAAGGATGGGAAAAAAAAAAAACTTCAGAGGGAAAGATGAACACAAAGTAAATATATGTGTAGCAATCTTATTTGCGTTACCACCTTTGATAAGCCATGCTTATGATTCTTGTCCTCTTCATAGTTATTGTTAACTTTTCCTCATTTTAAATTCATGTTACTGTTTTTTTGTTAAATACAAAATAAAAAAAAAAACGAAAAAAAAATTGATCCTAGAATACTGCCTACTCTGTTACTGTTGGTTTTTTTTTGTTTTCTGTTTGTTTTTTGGTTGTTTGTTTGGGTTTTTTACCATGATGAATTCTATTGTCTTCTTTAACTAGTGAAGTCCTTCACAGCTCAAGATTAAGTTCACATATTACCTTCTGTGTAAACTTTCCCATGATAATCCTAGGGAAAATGAACTACTATCTCAGCTATGTTCCCAAGACCTAGTATTAATACCATTGTTATGCTGTGACTATTGTAGGTTTGTGCATCTTTAGTTACTACAAGCACTGAGTGTAAGAGATGTTAGTGGCATACCTCATTCCTCTGTTCAGGGAACATTATTCTCTTTGCACACCATCTTTCCTGCCTAGCAAAACAAAGATTGTCCTTTCTACTTCTTGCATCACTATACAGCCTGCTTTATGATCTATATTCTCTATTTTCCACCAGGTTGTTACAGGGTCATTGGAGGGTATCCAACTATTAACTCTATTTCAAGAGAAGAGATGGCTGTTTGCAATGATTCTTTCTTTCCATTCATTGGTCTCCATAAGACTGAAACTCCCCACTCCATCAGCATCCACCTTGGTTCCTAGGTATCACAGAAATTATCTAAACATCTAAAAGAACTGGAAAAGTTTTCATTTTTACTGAAATAGTTATTGCAGAAAAAGAATGTCTTACGTTGTGTGTTTTCAATGTTCTGGTGATAATGAGCATTAGCTGCCTTGTGTGAGGTATCAACATCTTAACTCATCACTGCTGTCAAATACCCATGAAGAAGCAATGTACAGGAGAAGAACTTGTTTTGACTCACATTATGAGAGGAGGCAGCTAGCCAAGATAGAGAAGGTATGAGCAGTGGAGAGAGAATCGTGGGGCAGCTTCTCACTGCAGCACAAATTCAGATTGTAATGAAAGAGACTCAGAGCCAGATATCAGGGAAAGGCTGAAATATCAGAGAGAGGAAACACCACAGTCAATTCTCACCCAGCTATCTTCCAGCTTCCTCAGCCTCACTGCTGGTCACTTCTAATTGCTGCTTTTTCCTAAACCTGCCTTAAATACCCTTTGGCCCAGCTGTTTCCCATCCAGGTTAGGATTAAAGGCATAAACTACTTCATTTGGTAATCAGCCTTGAACTCACAGAAACACAGAAAATTCTGGCTCTAGAGTTATGGGATTTAAGGCATAGGTCACCAACTTTCCTTTTTCCAACTTTCCTTGTGCTGGGATTAAAGGTATGTGCCATTGAAGCCCAGTTGTTTGGCCTTGTACTCAAAGATCAGGAACTCCCTCATCTATGTCTGCCTAGTTTTTGACTGTGTGTTGATCTCTTGATATTTCAGGTTTTATTAAATATGTAACATATTACCACAGCTCACAGTGTATTTGTAGCCAGGAAGCAGACAGGGATGAAGACTACTGCCTCAATGTCTTTCTCTTTTCCTTTTTTTTTTTAAAAAGATTTATTTATTTATTATGTATACAGTATACAGAAGAGGGATCACCAGATCTCATTATAGATGGTTGTGAGCCACCATGTGGTTGCTGGGAATTGAACTCAGGACCTCTGGAAGAACAGTCAGTGCTCTTAACCTCTGAGGCATCTCTGCAGCCTCCTCTTTTCCTTTTTTATTCTGTATGAGATCCAGCCCATGAGATGATTCCACCTACATGCCAGGCAAGTCTTCCCTAAAAACACATTCACTCCTGAAGGTGTGCTTCATAAAATCCCTAGGCATTTCTTAATTAAGATAAGTTCACAGTTAAAATTAATTTATAAGTAGAAAGCTAAGTGACCAGACAAGCCTCTTGGGTTTACTTTCACCTGACCACTCCACTCAGCACAGTGGAGTACCTTGTTACCTCTGTGTCCAGTTTTACAGATAAAGAAGCTGTGATGAGCAGAGATTAAGCAACTTCAACAACTGGTAAATTCTATACTCAGAAGCATCAGGTTCCTGTGCTGCCAAAGCCTAGACTCCTGGGCTCTATTGTACAGCCATCTTCAGCCAGCTCACTGTGGATGCAGAGAACTGATTTATATACATCTCTTCTCAAGCCCAGAGGCAGTGGCTTCATGCCTATAGCTTGCAATTAGCTCTGCTGGGAATATTATGGCATAGAAAGTGGTAGGCAGGAATGAGGCTGCTCTTCTGGGCATAGTTGTTAAGCATTTAGCAGCACACCATTAGACAGGTGTGGCTTAGTAACTGGATGGATAGGAGGGTCAGAGAAAGGCGGAGGGAGGGAAGGACTAGGAATTTCTGGTTTTCTTGAGGCTTTCAGTATATTGGCCTTCTTAACAGACACTATAATCGTATACTATATCGTATAATAAAGTCAGCAGGGACAGGCAGCTCAAAAGGAAAACTGAAGAAGAAGCTCTGGAAATTGCATCCATCCCAATGCTCTGGAATCTCCAAAACCAAGGCTCCCTTCAACAACCACATCAAAATTTACTTGCCACCCCCTGCTCATAGGCCAAACTCCTAGTTGGAGCCGTGAAACTTGGAGATCCGTGATTGAGACTCAGAGAAGGTCTGGAGAGTGCCCAGATCCACCGAAGTCTCCCTTCAAATACTAATTACTAATCCCTGTACTAACCTAATCACTGGGGGAAGCCAAGGCAGGAACCTGGAGGCACAAACTGAAGTCCATACCATGGAGGAATGCTGCTCACTGGCTTGCTCCCAGGCTCGCCTTCAGCTACATTTCCTGAGCATTAGTTTAACTGACCAGTCCTCCCAGCAACTCTAATAAGGTGAGTTTCTTTCTCCTTATTCTCCCTAGAGAAGACTGAGGCACAGGGTGGTTACCTGACTCAGTCACACAGCCAGAAGTCACAGGATTTAAAAAAACAAGAAGTCTGTTCTTTTCTTCCCATGTCCTTATCAAATGCCCTTAACTTGCTCTCCTGCCCAACATGTGGATGAGCACAGTAACTGTATCTACCTCATAAAAAGTTTATAAGAACTAAGATGATTAACATGTTAATTTGTGTGTGTATAATTCTAAAAAGGGTGACTAGCCATGACTCCCTCCTTTCTGAGTACAGACAATTCTCTATCCAGACCCATCCATTCATTAATATTTCCCTGAGGTCTATCTTCTCAGGAGCCTGAGATAGGCAGTAAGGATATCAATACCAATTAGAGCAAAACTGACTTCTGGGAATTCACAGTCCAATCGAAACACAGGCAGGCAAGGACATGGTAACAATATGGTATGCATTCAATGAAGCCAGAAGGAAGAGAGCCAGAGCATACTTGGGGCTGGAACTATGTCTAAGCTATGGGATGACTGTGGCAAGCCTATTACAGATGTGACCTTGAGGCAGCCAGTGAAGGTCCAGAAGAACACACCAAGGGTGATAATGAGCGAAACTCTGTCATTAAGGCAGAGGAAATAAACCACATCCTATGGGAAGAGCCTGTTGTCACCAAAGCAGAGACTATTGAAAGACGGAAGGGTCAGAGAGGACATGAACTGGTCAGCTTGTCAGAGGAGGGGCCTTGTTTCCCTGATTCACTGTGCTAATCATAGCATATGAGATTCAATTCTGAGAGGGATGAAGAGCCCCATGGGTCATGGAGTATAGGATCTGAGGGTAGAAGAACAGTCTGGTGAATTAATGGAAGACACTAAAGAATGAGCCCAGGAGTGTGTGCACGCAACAAGCTGAGAGCAAACAGTAAGACAGAGCATTGAGCCCTTCCCCCACCCTCACTCTCTTGCCTGCCTCTGGGATTAAATTGTTCAGAGCACAATGTGTATCTGTTTCAGTTCCCCATGGCTATGACCACAAACACAATTTAAGGGGGCACAATTTAACTAAACTGGTTAGTTTCAACTTGAAACGTGATACAACCTAAAACCACCATGGGGAGAGCCATACTCAGGAAGTGTGTAGATTGGATTGTGGTCATATCTGTGAGAGATAGTCTCGATTGTTTCAGATGGACCTAGCCCACTGTGGGTGGCACCATTCCCTGAGCAGAGGGTCCAGAAGTGTATAGAAAGGAGAACACACACTGAGAACAAGCAAGAAAGCCAAGATGCACGTGTTTATTCTCTCTCTGCTCGTGACTATGGATCTAATGTTTTTGTTCCTTGCCTTGACTTCCCTACAATAATCAATTGTAAGCCAAATAAATAATTTCTTTCCTAAATTATTTTTGGTCAAGATATTTTATCACAGTAACACACATGAAACAAGTACAAGGAAAAAAATTCATTGTTAGCCCCCAATTTCTGAGAGCGTGAGACCACCAAAATGGGGAAATATAGCTATGTAGCTTAGTCCAGGAGGAGCATGCATGCTGCTTACATCTGTTAGAGGCTGCTTACAGGCCAATAGCATGCCCAAGTTTTTGTAAGGATGTTGGAATCCCAACTCAGGTCCCCATGTTGTGAGCCAACCCTTTAGTAGGCAAGCAGTCTCCATAGCCCCTATTTCAATAAAGTTTAAAGGACAAAATATTTTTTACTGTCTACAGGCAGCAGACACATTGGTGGCTCTGATACATGTGGACACCAGAATGAGTTGGTGGGATCCTGGGATCTTTTATATCACACTTGGGAGAAGCCAGTGTAGTATAACGAAGAGACTCAAAGACTGTGATTTGGATGTGCAAGCTCTGAGCTACACTTAGCTACTTAATTACCAGTGAGTCTGAATTGGAGGATCTCTGAAACTGGCCCTTCCCACACACACACCCCACGCTCAGTGTTATACCCTTCTAGTAATTTCATGTCAAGTTTCTCCATGAAATTATCCCATTTCACATCCTCAAGTACTCTTAAGAAAAAGTAAGTTCAATCCTCAATTACAGGGTGAACCTCATGATCAGTACTGGCCAATCATAGAATAGAATCCTTTCTCTCCAGTTCAGCAGGATGCATTTCCATGAGATTTCTTTATATCGTCTCCGTACATATAAATCCCTTTATATTGCACCTTAAGCAAAAGAATTTTCTTCCACGTGTTGTACCACAAGTTTCTAACATGAACAAATAAATTAGATCAAATACTTTTTTTCTGTTTTCATTGTGATAATCACATGGCATTATGGAATGTGAACCTTCAAATATTGATGCCCTAACATCAATCTGGCTGTGTAGAAATGGGATCCTTTAAGGAAGTAGCCAGGTTGAATAAAGTCATAAAGATGGTATTCTAATATAATCCATAAAAAAGTGCACACACACACACAAGCCACATGAGGGAGGCCAGAAAGCAACCCTTCACAAGAAACAAAAGCAACCAGAACCTTGATTTTGAACTTTGTGTGGATGGAATGTGTGGCATACTGATGAAGTCCTGAGTGTGTATTATTGACATGAGCACAGCCATGAAAAGGACCCCAATGCCTCAGTTTTCTGGCTGCTGGCTTGTATTTATCAGAGCACACTTTCTACCTGATCCCAGCCTTTTTTTTGTACATGCGTCTGCTTTCCTTGTTGGCCCAGTCAGGTCAACTCCAAAGCTGTGCAAGTCACAGCAGTTGTGACATCCTCTTAGGCTCATATGGTTGTATATCTTGTCATTAGCTGAGGATACTGTTCTGGTAGTTAGAGGACCTTTAGAAAGTAGAGGCTTGCTGAAGAAAGTGGGTCTAGTCTTAAGATTTCTTGGCCTGCTCCACTTCTTGTCCAGTGTGCTTGCTGACTACCAGGGCAATGCAACTAGCCACAGGACCTCTCACTTCCAGTGCCATGCCTTCCTATACTCTAACCCTTCTTCATGTGCATTGCATTCATGTTGAGTATTTCTTTTAAGATTTATTTATTTTGTATACAGTATACAGAAGAAGATACCAGATCTCATCATAGATGGTTGTGAGCCGCTGGCATTCGAACTCAGGACCTCTGGAAGAACAGTCAGTGCTCTTAACCTCTGAGCCATCTCTCCAGCCCCTCGTGTCGAGTATTTGACCATAGCAATGGGAAAAGTAACTAATGCAGACCCCTAGTCTCCAGAACCCTGGGAAAATTAACTTCTTCTGCTTAAGCCACCAACATGACAGAAATTTGTTATGCCAGCCCAAGCAAACTCACACAGATGGTTTAGATGGTTTGTATTTTTAAGTCTCTTAATACAGTGAAGTACATGATTGGCTTCGTAATGTCATACTAACTTCCCATCTCTAGCAGAAATATCACTTGATTATGATGTAGTTTTTCTACATATTGGTAATTTTTAGTTGCTAACATTTATTGAGGGTTTTTTTCATCTAGATTCATGAAGACTATTGGTCTACAGTTTTCTTTTCTTATACTGGCTTTGTCTTATTTGGGCATGTGGATAATATTGACTTCATGAAATGATTGACAAACTATTCATTCATTTTCTATTTTCATGACACTTTTGTATAAAAGAAACTTTTTTAATGTTGACAGAATTTACCATGATAGTCTCCAGGCCTTTTGGGGAGGGGTGGTTTCTTCGTGGGAAAGCTTTATTCTCTCACAGAGGAAAAAAGAAATGCTTTATTTTTGAGCCAATTTTCTGCACCCCAGCTGCTACAGAGTGATACAATAAGAAAAGGTGACATTTACATACATGTTGTATTGTGCTAGAAGACAGAGCCAGCCTAGTGATCAGAGAACCTGGTTCTTTTATAGCAAGCACAAAGGATGCTTACCCTTTGCTGCAGTTAAAGGCATTATCTCAATATTCCATGCCACAAGCAGACCTGGCCTTCTTAGCTCTAGAAAAAGAAGCTGTATTTTCTAAGACTGCCAGATACAAATAGATCTTTGAAAACAGTCCAGAGCAAAAGCAGCCAGAGCCTGTCTTTGTAAGGTATGCAGGAACAGGAGAGCCTATGGAGAAATGCCTTCATCAAGCTGTTAGGAGTTTGGTCCTTGTAACAGCTCTGCCCGTTCACCATAAAACTGATTAGAAGAAAGGCGAGACTTAAGTCACTTTCATTGCTTATGAACTTGGCATTTTCTTGCCAAATGCTTGTTGTGTGGATTTTGGTATGGTACTGACTGCATCCTTCACCATTCACCTGTCAGTTTGAAATGCATCTGTAGGGCTTTCTTTCAACTTCTCTGCTCCTGTTCATTCTTGGTGCCTGATTCCATACATACTTGTCAAGGTTTCACACTGATTAATCCCAATAAGGGCTTCAGGAACCGAGTTGTTTTACAATTGGGATGTTGCACCAAGTCTTGAAAATTGCTGCAATCTCTTACTTTGTGTTTGTAAATAAAAATTTAAGGTCTAGAAATATGATTCTTCATACCACTAACAGTAAACACAATTTGGGGACTATCTATGTAAAATAAAAGCCAGGTATTTCTGAGTTGTGTAGTTCTGATTTCTGTAAGTTCAAATTTCATGATAATTCATGAATGGAGTGAAAGCATAAACAAATTGCCAGTATACAGTTCTTATTTAGAATTAATTGTTGTGGAGAATGAAGTGGTTTTGGTACAAAAGAATTTGTATTTTGGGATATTCAGAGATGAGTGTACCCAAGTCAGCTCCATTGTTCACTTCAATTTTTTTTTCTTTGACAACATACATCAGAGAAAATCTTAATATACACTTAAAAAGTATATCATTTGAAAATAGCTAATGCAATCACAAGATATCCTGAAGATATAAACCTGTTTTCACTTCCTTTCAGATCAGAGACTTTCTATAGCTATTCTTTAGAAAGTGTACTGGCAATGGATTCTCGTAGATTTCTTTCAGCTGAGAATGTCTTTATTTTCCTCTTTTTATTCCTAAACAATGGTCCCTGGAGATACAGTTTGAGACTGGCAGCTGGTTTTCTTCAGTCTTCAGAATGAGCTGGGCCAGCAGCCCCCTCATGGCCTGCCTGGCACCAGGTATAAAGGCCTCTACTACTCCAGTGAGCTTTCTCAATAATCTTACTTCTCACTGGGTTTTTCCAAGATTTTTTTTTCCTTTTTCTTTAGTTTTTTAGTTTGTTTGTTTTTTTGATTGATTGATAGGTTTGGTTTTGGTTTTGAGGTGGAGGTTGTTGGGGTTTAATTCACATTTCCTGTATTTTCGTTGCATTTGTCTCACAGGCTTTTCTTAGCTTCTTTGGTTTGTACAATAGTGTTAATTTTCAAGCAGACAGAATCTAGAAACACCTATGGGCCTCCAGGCATGACTGCAAAGGGCGACATTGACTTCATGAATTGGAGTGGAAAGACCATCCCACTGTGGATGGATTATAGCTGTGAGGAATTTGGCCCCAAGAGCCCAGCCTACCAGATTTTCAAAAAATTACCTTCCCCAAATTATTACATAAATAAAAAATGAAGTTTTTTCCATAGTCTTTTTACTAGTCCAGTATTAACCTGATACCAAGACCAGATTAAAACACGAGAAATATAGGACAATCTTCCTGTTGAATACAGACCAAAAATCCTCAATAAAATATTTGCAAACTGAATTTAAAAACAAATAAAAAGATCATTTACTATGACCAGATTGGCTTTAATTCACAAATGCAAGATAGTTCAACATACACAATTCAATACATGTAATCCACCAATACATGTAATCCATCACATAAAGATTCAAGATTAAAAACAAGGTTAAACCTCATTATTCTTGTGGAGATGATTATTGGAAAAGACCTTTGATGAAATCCAACATCCCCTCATAGTAAAAGTTCTAGGAATACAGGTGACAATATATCAACATAATAATGGCAACATACAACAATCCCACAGCCAGCATTATGCTAAATGGGGAAAAAAATGTAGTCTTCAACACAAATCAGAAACAAGAGAGGAGCCCATGTTTTTAACCTGTTCAATATAGTGCTTGAAGTCTTAGCTAAAGTAATAAGACAAGAAAGGAGGAGATATAGAGATACAAATAGGAAAAGAGAAAGTCAAAGTATCTTTATTTGCAAGTAGTATTATTGTATATGGGGAAAAAAGCGCTAAAGATTCTGCCAAAGCACTCCCATTGCTGACAAACACATTCAGTAAAGTAGCTAGATACATAATCAGCCCCCAAATAAGATTAGCTTTACTATATATCAATAATAAACACATAGGGAAACAGGAAAAGAAACCAGGGAAACAATACCATTACCATTCACAACAGCCTCAAAAAAAGCACTTTGAAACTTGGAATAAATCTAACCATGGAATGAATAATACTAAATGATGGAAAGACATCTCATATCTCATGTTCATGGATTAGTAGAATTAATAATATGAAAATATCCATTCTACTAAAAGTGATCTATAGACTTGGTATAATCCCCACCAAAATTACAATGTAATTAGGAAACACAAAAGACTCAGGATATCCCAAAAAATCTTGAAAATTAGAAGCACTGATGGGGGTATCACCATCCCTAAATTTGAATTTTAGTACAGAGCTATAGTAATGAAAAGAACATGGTGCAGACACATTGACACAATGAGATAGAGTTGAGGATTCACATACAAGTCCACACTTCTATATCCATTTGATTTTTGACAAAGATGTCAAAAACACACATTGAAGAAAAACGTATCTCTAACAAAGAATACTAATCAAACTGTATAGCTGCATATAGAAAAATGAAACTTGGTCCTTATCCCTCACCCTGCACAAAACTCTGAAAGGATTAAGGGCCTTGACATAAAACCTGATACTCTGACTCTGATAGAAGAAAACGTATGTAATTAATACATTTGACCTCAGACCCTAGTGGCGCAGGCATTAAGAATAATTAACCGATAAACAGGGTCACATGAAACTTAAAAGCTTCTATACAACAAAAGACACCAACATTTGAGTAAAGGGGCAGCCTACACAGTGGGAAAAAATTAGTGCCAGCTATTCATCTGACAGAGAATTGTTGTCTAAAATATAAAAAGAATGCAAAAAAAAACCCTTAAAAACAAAACCAAAAAAAACCCTAAACACTAAAATAACCACTCAACTTAAAAGTGAACCGAACAAGGCCAGTCTTATCTCCAAGAGTCTCAGACTGATTGGGCATGCAGACAAAAGGGAAGAACTTCTGCCTTCTCCTCCTTATATTTCCTCCCCACCCAGCTATTTCAATTCCTGAATCAACTTTCATTAATAGTGCTAAGATTGAAGGCAGATGTTAGCACCGCCTAGCTCTGTTTGGTCTTCAGTTTATAGATATCCAGAAGATCTCTGCCTCTTGAGTGATGGGATTAAAGGCATGGGTCACCACTCTCTGTCCTTCATGATTTGGCTCTGTCCTCTGATATTCCATACTATTTTTTTTTTTTACTAAATATACAATATATCACCATGAAGATCCACATGTTTGAATCCTATGATATGAATAAGTCAACCTGATACTAACTTTGAAGCTTCATCCATACTGGTAGTTATCATCGTGCTAGACGGTTTTACGCACGCTGTGAACCCTGTGAGTTATAATAATGACTGCTCAGCAAGATGTGTCCACGGGTGCAATAGTGATATGGATGTGATAGGAGTAACCAACCCAATTATAATTGGGTTTAAGGCTCATTCTCCAAGAGGAAACTCATACCCAGTACTGTTAACAAGACTAAACTCCCCTGTCTGGTTATGTCCTAGGTCCTAGGAGAGAATCTAATAATATTCTGTCATATAGACATAGTAATAAGCTGCCTTTAAGTTCTTATCTTTATATTTGTAGGTAAGTGCATCTACACCCTAACTAACCCTTTTCAGGGAAGGGTGCTTTAAGTAGACAGCAATTAACACAGATGCACAGTGTTTAATTTTCAGAAAATAAGAAACTGTGAACTACTCAGTTCTAAATAGGATATTTACATTATGCCTCTTACCCAAATGCTCAGAGATCATCATGGAAGAATGGGTGGAAAAACCAGTCATAACCAGAGGTAGTGAAGATCTGAAGCAATAAAAGTATTTGCCTAAAATGACATCACTATGCACTCATAAATTCACAGCATCTGTGAATGTATGCGTAAGATCTGCATAAGATCAATCCAGCCAAAACCCAGCATAAGGGAAAAATTGCATGGCAACAAAAGGAGATTTTTTTCTACTGAAAATATTATATACATATATGAAACTATCGGACAATAAAAAATTAAAATTAGTACTCATTTGTTAAAAAAAAAAAAAACTTGGTAAAGTCTTTGTCATTGTAATATCTGATTGGCCTCAGGATTGGAACATATTAGCTATCTTTCTCTTTCATGTTGCAATCTTCCTGACTAAGGTACAGTAAATAAGTGACATCATTGTACATCTTTCGATAGTATCTTAAGAGACTCTGGATCATACTTCATCTTTTTTAGCAGACAGTCCCCTGCTGTACTGTAGATGAAGGGCCCGATGGATGTATGCACATTTAGATTCCTACTGGGCTGTATCCGGCTGACTCACACTACTTCACTGCAGAGGAGTGGAAGTTCAGCACTCTCAGCCCCCTTTGCATCTTTCAGAGGAGGATAGAACAGCATCTTATACCACCTGGTTGCCTTCAATTAATCTCAACTTCCTTGTAAACCTCGCATCTAAATTGTGAGTACATTGCTCACTTGTTCTGCTTTTCTGTTGCAAGGTGGGAACCCAAGCTTTCCTTTCTGGCTCTCACTAACACCAGAGGAGAGGAAAAAGTGATAATGAGCCTCACTTCCTGCAACCTCACTCTGACTCATTGACATAGTTTCTCAGGGGAACTGTTTTAAGTGTGAGACAGTTAAGCAGGGCAGTGAAAGTGTTGGGCAGTAAAAATGCAGTCCTGGCCTGATCCACCTCACACTGTCTTATTTGTGATAATGTGAATAATACCAGTTTCCTATTTGTGAGCATTCTGTAAGATAATATTTATAAATAACATCTTTTAAAGCATATTAAACAGTAAACATTTGTGAAATGATAGTTGTTATGAGAACAGTTGGTCTGGAAAATTAGCCAATTAATTCATTGCTAGGAACTGAAATAATAAATGAACAAGATGTCTCGTTGCCCTCTTAGAACATGGCTAGCATTAATACGATGTGTTATGCAGGAGGTTTGCAATAAAAACAACATGCTATGAAAGCATAGACAAAATTGTTTTTAAAGGGAGGCCTTGGGAAATAAGTAATTTTTCATGTGGCAATGTTGGTGTGAGAGTAAAGAAACATTATGAGCAGAAAGGATTTTAAGTATCTTAAGAGAAAGTTAGTAATCTGTGCAAATCTCAGAACTGCTATAGACATTTTAAAACATGGCTTCCAAAATGCATTGTCACATCAAGAGGTGAAGCTAATGTCACCTATTCTGGAGTCTGAATCATGTGACTGTCTTAGCAATAGAAGCCTATAAAAATGAAGTTGGGCTTTCTCCAAAGCCGGCCTATTTCCAGTATCTTTGAATGCATACTTGGAACTTGCTCAGTGCATTGTGAGGAAGCCAAGGAATCACATAGAGAGGCTACATATAGCTATCCCAACAGACAGCCCCAGCAGAAATCTCAGCCAACATCTAGCACTGCCTGCCAGCCACATGGATATGCCATGTGAAGTCAAGCTTCAGTCTCAGGTCAGCAGCTCTGGCAGATGCTACATGAGACAGAGATAATCCTTCCCTGCTGAGCCCTGTCCCATTGTGAACACATGAGCTAAATTAATGAGTACTGCTGTCTTAAGCCTTAGATTTTGTGATAGCCTGATTGGAAGCAGTAGTTGAGAAAGTTAGCAATCTGTTTATGAATTACTGGTTAGTCTAACTTTGGAAGAACAGACACAGAGATGGAAGAAGCCTTAGATGTGTCCCACACAGAAGTGGAAACAGTCACGAAGACCAAGTATGGAGTTATGATTTCATATTGTCTCCATGCCCATATTTCTCTGGTGACAATCTAAAGAAGTATTCTATAAGCATGATTACAAACAATATGTTAAAATATTAAAGAATCTGTCCAAATATATGTTACCACTAACGTATACATTTGTCTTCTGTGGAATCCTAGTAGCATACTATGGAAGCTGTGTTCTATGAAAGATGCTTTTTTTTTTCCCCTGGGGATGGAGAATTGGCTCCATGGTTAAGAGCATTTCCTGTGATCCCAGAGGACCCAAGTTCAGTACCCAGCACCCATATAGGGTAGCTCAAAACTGCCTGTCACTTCAAGGGATCTGACAGCCTTTTCTGGCCTCCACAGGTGCTCCCACACATCTGTCACATAACACCCCCCGACACACAAATATAAATAAAAAAGAAGGAAATTCTATCCCCATTATCCAAGTGGATTGAAGGTTCCAGAACTTACCCTTGTTTCTGCTGCTGAGAACTCCTAGTTTCTCTGAGAATTAATGTATAACCCACAAAGCACTCTCTATTCCTTCCTAGCAATTATATTAGGAGAATCTGACTCAGGGGAAAAAAGGGTTTGTGTTTTCCAAGAACCAAAACAACACTTTGACTTCAAAGCTTCTGCACTTTCCATGAAGACTTGTCAGGCACAATCTGTTTGCTGGCTGGTTTATCCGAGGCTCAGCATCCCCCTAAGTACATGTACATCATTGCTTTTCTTTATCTGTACCAGGTGGATTTCTAGAGACAGAACCTCTATAATTGTTTTTATAGAATCTGGATGTACAAAACTGTGTCCACAACTTCAGCAAAGGTCAATATTGTTGAACACGGGGAGGGACAGGGTTGCATATGGCTTTTACCCATTCCTTAACTGATCATGAGGCTGGTTACAGAACACACAGCAGGAATCTGGACAAGCAGAGTTCCATGTCTAACAGAAGGTCCTTGATCAAAAGGCTTTACAGCATGAAGAGGTAACAATGTCAAAGGCAGGGATAGATTCAATAATTGCAGGCTGTGGCACGTGCCTGAAGGAAAGCAATGAGATGTCATACTACAGAAGGATGTATGAGTTCTACTTCAGAAATGGTCAGGGAGGTGATCTAAGAAGATGACAGTCAAAGATGCTAAGAGGAAAAAGTATCCTTAGGGGCTTCAGCACTTTCTAAAGTTTTGCCATTTCAGCTGTATAATTTTACAAGGTGCTACCAATGGCCCACTAAAGTTACTAATCCTGATGAATAACTAATAACCAAAGTAGGAAGGTCATCTTTCCATTTTTGTTGGAAAGAATTTTTCATAGACTGAGTTCCCCAAAAACATTGTGACACAAAAGATACGTGAAAGTGTTTATTAGACGTTTCCAGAACACAAAGAGTAGAAAAATGAGGACATGGGAAGGAACATGGGGGAAGACAAACAAGGTCCTTCTGAAGCCAAGAGTGGCATAAGGAGACTGGGGCTCAATTTAGCAGGGAGTTGTGGAAACAGCACAGATCATACTCAAGTTGTTTCTGCCAGAGAGCAGAGATGCAGAACTGAGATCCATCTAAAGCTAACTTTAAGATGATACAGATTCCCAGGCGCTTATGGTCTTTGCAAGAACCAAACTAAGCAGCTTGCAGCTGTCTAAATGCACTTCCCTGGCAGAGAGTCAGGATCTGGCTGATGGAGATGGGAATACAGTGGTGTTAGGAGTTATCTGAAACATCCCTGGCTGCAAGTATAATTATCTATCTACTTCAACTGAGGTTTACAGTATTTATTGAAGCCATTACTGTCCGTCGGGAAGTGATCAATGCCTACTTGAACCTCCAGGTATCCATTCCTAGACTCAGTCAATACTGTTTCAGAATTAAAGTTGTTGTGAAAGCACTGGGCATTCTTCACATAGGGTAAGAAAGGATGAGTGATAAATAAAACCAAGGTGAACCCATGTCTATGCAGTAGACCACTGCTTATTTTGAGTCCACATATGAGAAGAATCCCTATATAATAATGAGTCTATATAAAAAATTTAAAACATTATCTACCCTTAAAATCACACTTTACTAAAAAGATCATTGAAAAATGAAGTGCTGCAGATAATGGCTGCTCCCTCAGCCTTTCAGGGGAGGAACTCGAGAGGCATTAGCAGGACAGACATGACACCCTGGCATCTCAGCTAATACCTCCAGTGGGCAGTTCCAGGAAACTTATATGTTTTGGTTACTTTAATATCTGCCTTAAATTTGGGGACATCTACTATATCTAAAGTCTACAAATACATGTATATAATATTTTGAGACCAGGTATTTCCATATAACATGGCCTAAATTTAAATTCATGGTGATCCTCCAGCCTCAGCCTCCCAAGTAATGGCTGGATTACAGATAATATTAGGACCTTACCACTGTGAAGCCATATGGACCATTCCAACTTTCCAAGAACCACACAACTGTTTAATTCTTGTATCAGTGAGTGCCCTCTCTAAACCCCTTAGAAAATAATATTCTTCTTTATCAGTTGCCAGTGATTTGCACTAATATCTAAGGCAGAAATAAATTATATAAATTGTCTTTTATTTGAGTTATTCATAATCTGTATTGCTTGCTTTTCACTGTGTCAAAATATCTTAGATAACACAATTATAAGGAAGTAAGGTTTATTTGGCTCATAGCTTTGGAAGTTTCAGGCCATGTGGCATTGGACTGTTACCTTTGGCCTATATTAGGGTAGCACATCATGGTGGGAAAGTTGTAGAGAGAAACTGTTCATTTCACAGTGTCTGAGAGGTGGAGAGAGACAGGATGAGGTCAAGGCCTCCATGACTCCAAGTGCATTTTTCTCAATGCTCTAACTTCCTTCCAGTGAGCTCCACCTCATAAAACTAATTCTTACTAGCAGCCAAGCAGCCAAGCTCTTATCTCCACAGGACATTCAAGATCCAAACTATAGAGTAGCAAAAGGAAAAAAATCAACCAAAGTATGGTTTTTCATCCTGAACAAACAGGGAGCAAATCTACTTCTGTGACAATATGTTCTCGAACGTTCTAGAACATAAGGCCTTGTTTGATGATGGGAGAGGCAGGATTAAGTGCTTGGGATAAATACAAAGCAAGGTGGTATAGCATGCCCAGTCTTGAAGTGGGTAGCTAATAAAAGCTAATAGGGAAGAAACTCAGTGCAAATCTTACTACCTGAGCTCTGCCTATGCTGAGACATAGGGCCAAGCAAGCAACAGCAACAAAATGTGATGTATTCTAACTGAAGCAAAAGTGTTGGGAGCATATGGCAGAGCTTTCTTTCTTCTGTTACATGGATGAATTGGGAGGAAAAGTATGACTGAAAGGACTTGGCCATAGAAAATGGAATTGCTATTTCAAGTAAGAAGCATAATAAATGCAGGCTGAGAGTTCAGAGATCACGTCTATGAACATCAGGAGGAAACCAGTCACATGTAGCAGAAGAAGAAGATGTCCACAATGGTGGACAATAATGATCAGCAAGACCAGGAAGTAGCCAGGGGACAACATTTGAAGATTCTTGATAAAGTTCAAATTCTATTCCAAGCATTGGAGGATTAGTTTTATAACTATCTTGGGAGGAAGACTTCTTATTTTATATTTAAATAAACATTTTAAAAGCATAGAAAGGAAATTCACTTGCTTTCAACATAAAGTCAGAAAATATGCAGCTTAGCCGGCTGGTAAGCTTCCGTAACTCTTAGGGGCATTTTATGGGGACATTTCAAAAGCATGGCCTGAGTGCCTGTTAGTTTTCCTGAATGGGAAAAACCATGCAGTGAATTAGGAATCTGAAAACCCTAAAAGACAGAGGGGGCCCAATGTCAAATGCTTCTCTGAGGTTTCACTCTTCTATCTCAGATTCTGGACAGGGAATCTAGCTTCTCATTGTTTAGTCAAACCCTGTAAATGCCTTTTATGTGTTTGTATGGGTCAGCACATATTTTATTACTAACATCTTTTAATGTAAATACTGATGACCAAGGCCCCTGGATGTCCAAAAAAAAATCTAGCACTTTCCACACTGAAAGTGAAATGGGGGCTAGTGCATAGCCAGGATTTGATAAGCTCCTGCTATTTACCCTAGAACCACTATTCTAGGCTTTTGGAATATGTTGGTGAGCAAAACAGAATAATTCCATGCCCCTGCGTTGAACATATTGCCATGAAGTTGATATTTCTTTTCTTCCCAGATGCTGGGATGAAAGCCAGAGAGGATGACATACATCTATGCCCACACTTTCATATATTTGTCTTTGGGATATTATTGTCTTGGATAAAATCTTTTAGAGCCTGTAAAGTTATGCAGGATCTCTAAAAATATAAACAAAGTGGATTTTATCCTCAGCATAATTTTTAGCCTTCTAATTGGTTTCTAAACTTGCACTTGAGACTTATCATAAAGTGTGAATAAATCCAGTCACAGCATCTAAAAAGCAATTAACAATATACTATCACAGTCTAACAGGAATGCATTATTGCAGCCTCTGAGACCTTCTCCTGCTCCAAATCCATAAAATCTCTGATCTTGAATTGCTAGCAGTAGATTCTGGCCAACAACTTGCTGGTGCATAGCCTGGTTCTAGTTACCTATTGAATGATGCAAAAAACTGAGACATGAACAGATTTTAGGATTCTAGGGGATATGTTTTCCAAATGCTTCTCTCTGGCCAAAACAAATGGAAAGAAAATTAGAAGTTTTTCTTTTAACTCTAGAAAACAATGATCATTAGCAAAAATGGAGTTGATAAGGATGATGATGATGAAATATTAAAAACAGTGATCTTAATAGTACTTAACTTTGCCATGGTACCTTACAGATTACAGTGTCTATCATGTCCTCTATCCTTACCCTGTGCGATGAGCTCAGCATGAATTGTCAGGAGGTTTATTGGTACAATGTAAGCTTTCCAGAGAGCGTTCAGGGTTCAATGATTGGTCTTAGCATTTAAAAAATATGCAACACATGTTCATTCTTACATTCATAGTAAACAAAAAGAAAAATTAAATAAACTATCCAACAATAAAAAAATCCTGCAACCTAAAGATACAATGTTTGATGAAATGTCTCTGAGGTGCTTCTCTATAAGCAGAGTTTAAAATATGCACATATAAAGCTATGGAAATGGTTGAGCAAGAAAAGAGACTTACCATGGAGCCTGATGATCTGAGTTTGATCCCAGGACCTATATATGGTGGAAGGAGAGAATCATTACCCTGTAATTTTCATCTCCACTGACTTTCATACATGCTTTATGGTATGTGTGAGTGTGTATGTGCTCATAATACTCCAAATTAATTAACATAATTAGCTAATGTACATATATATTTAAAGGGAGCACATAATATTTTCTCTTTGGTATGCTTACTCTATTATTGCACAGTTGACATTTTCTATGACAAAATATAAACCTATATAACCTTAATTTGACACACTGTATTTATACTGCACAACCACTGAACATTCACTTTTAAGTTCTAGGATATTATATTTTATGTTACAACATATAATATACTTCTAGTCTCAACATTTTTAGAATTTAAAATGACTAGAATGCCTTATCCAAGTGTGTGTGCATGTTTGTGTGTGTGTGTGTGTGTACATGTGTGGTCAGCTATATTGTCTATATAGGAATAATAAGTTATTTACAACATGAAATTACACATCTATAGATTGTATTGACTATTTATGAGCACACCTAACTCCTCATATCCACTCCCAAACTGAATTTACATTTGTCTTCCTGAATAATTTAGTCCAAAAGTCCATTTGGCAAGCTGAATGGAGGAGATGGTGCTTTAGGAATTCAAATCGAGTGAGAAAGGTAGCCAAGAGGGATGTTGGCTCAGCAAAGCTGAGATAATGGCTATAACTGAGAGGGAGGAGGAAGGAGTCTGACCAAATAACTAAATATTTGAAGACGATGAGGTCTGACATCTCACTGTCACAAAGAAAGATAGTAAAAGACAAGGCTAGACTGAAATATGCTGTTGAGTTAAAGACAGAGAGCCCAGAATGAAGGACACATGCATGACATTGAGCATTCCCCCCCTGGCTTGGTTTCTAAACAGCAGTCTTTGTTCAGTAGAAGCAACACCCCCTAAAGAAAAGGTTTAACTATGGATTGGTCAGAGAACAGAGGTACATCTGGAGTATCATACGACAGCAAAAATACTCATACTAACGCTAATAATGTCCAAAATGTTTAAAGAATTATGGAGGAGCACTGATTGAAAAGACAGAGGATCCAGTTTGAGAGAAATCCACTAGCTACATCTATGGAAACTTAAAAAGAAACATAAGGACAGGTAACAACAATAATGGATGGTACTTTATTGTACAAAGTAAAAATTTACACCTTGTCATTGATAATAAATAAATAAATAAATAAATAAATAAATAAATAAATAAATTTATCAGACTGGTATTCTTGATATGGTGGATAATAATTTAAAAAGAACTGCAAAAATTGAAAGTCAATATTTTTAATTTTATGTAAAAATTAACTCAGGTCAAAAAATTTGCACTAGTATATTACAACATAGAATTTTAAAAAGGAATATATCTATATGGACTCATGTTATCTCTTTACAAAAATAGTTACTAATGCAAGGCATAAAGTATATGCCTATAGCCCCAGAACTCTGGAGGTTAAGATAGAATGATAATGAGTTTAAGGTCAGCCTGGGCATCATAGCTAGACTCTGTCTCAAAACTACAACAGCTGGATACCAAGACCAAGTACTCAGAGTTGACATAAACAGTGAGAAAGCAGCAGCAGTTTCCACATGAGACATGGTACAAGAATCCCAGAATCCTCCTGTGACTTTCTGCCCAAAATAGATAGCCTTAAACCAATCAGTGCCCTTCTTCATACATGTGCAGACAGAAGAACACTCTCCAACATAAATGTTCCATAGTGCTTAGGTTTTTATAAACTCTCATTATTCAAAAAGGTTTTATTTTAAAAAAAGATATAGTAAGTGGCCTTTTCCCTGTCAGAACCTTACCCTGAACTTGAGTAATATACTCTTCCATCACAGATAAATGTTATTACAGATTGGTATATTTGCTGCTATATGCTTTGGTAAAGAAATGTTATATTTAAAAAGAAGAGAAAAATATGTAGATGTTATAAATGCCAAGGTCTAAGAGCTCTTCCACCTCAAAGGTAGCTGGATGAGACATATCACTGAAGGGTGACTGAAATACTGATTTTATCTAATTGTCACATGTGTGTTATTATAATGTCCCAGGAATGGTGACAGTTGGGTTCATCCCTAAAGAACAGCATAAAAAGATTGTGTAGAGACTTCAAGCTACTTGTGAAAAATTTAAAGTTATTTCAAATAAAACTTGAATAGCAAATAAACTTCCTTTAAAATGTATTGAGTCTATATGTTTGTTGGGGAGAGGTGGATCTTCTGCAGAGGAATCCTTCAGTCTTTTCTGCCGTACTAGTCCATAGAGAAGCCTTTGCTTGCCAGTTTCATGACATCCATGCTCAAGATTGCTCCTTTTACCATTTCCTCTTCTCTACAAGAGTCTCCTTTCAAAGTGACCATAAATTTCTTTGACCTTGACTTGCCTCTCGTGGTAATTTTAGGGTAAAGGATCATGACTAGAGTTAATATAGATCAAAGAAACTTGGCTGCCTTTTTAATTTAACCTCAACCAGAGATCTGCCTTGTAGGCATTCATACTGGCAGTTGGACAAAGTGGAACAAAGCACAGGTTCCTACCAGGGGACCTGAACTCATTTAAATAATTGCTGTGGGGAAAATCTGCCCAGAGTTAGCACAGAGGCTGCTTCACTAGATCCTTGTAAGCCTCATTTCCATTTCATAGATTAGAACCATTGTCTTAACAAAGTCAAAAATAAGTTTGAGCCTGAGAAGCATGTGGGGTGAGGATCTGATGAACATATAAAGTCAGCATGTTCATTTTCTCAACATTGTTCAATTGATCAGCTTCGTTTGAAATCCAGTCTAAGAAATAATCCAAGAGGTAACTGCTACCTTCATAAAAGCCAGTGTCTTGGAGGAACCTACTGGTACAGACCAGTCATGGTGCCAGGTTACCACTGCTTGAGCATTTACTATATGTTAGTCCCAAGGAGGGAAATATTTTAAGAGATTACCTCATTTACATAATGATGATCTAGCATCTACCAGCACAATCTTTCCTTGGACATTGGATTATTTCTTGATATTTAGTTAGCTTTACTTGAATTCCTTCAATAAATCTAACTTGTTTGTGATGTATTCCTTGGGTATATCCTGGACTCTATTGCTTAATTATCTATTTAGATTATTTTAGTCTATACCATCATAATTAAAATTTCTTGAGTAGATTCTTTTAATATAATACTATTTTATTATAAATTAATTTAATCTTCATAGCCATTCTAAAAATTGCACACTTTTCTAGTAGTAAGTTGTTCAGGATCCATCTAGTGAGTATCCTTGGGGTTTGGACTCAAGTATGATTCTCTGTACATTAGACAGGTTCTGTTTCATACCATCCTTCATCCATCATCACACAGCAAGAATCCTACTCCAAGAGTTAAGATGTGCTGATGTGGATATAGAGGTTTGCTGAGTGCTACTTCTCAGCCAGAGAGGAGAGCAGGGTACCTCTGTCCCTGGGTCCTGGATTTTCCTTGTAAATTGAGATGTTAGTGTGGGTAATTCTAAAGATTTTTTTTCTAGATCAATATGTTTTCTTTCTAGACTTATTTTGTTAATGAGTCTTAGCCAGTAAGTTTCCTCTGTAGAAATGGAAGCATAACATTAACTTTATGTCTAGTGGGATGGAGAAAAGAAGAAAAGGGGATTTTTATGCAAGTAGACAATTTGTCTAACAGCCTTATTTCATTTTTTACAAAAATCCACCATATGTCCATTCTATTCCTACCCTTTTTTATGTATTCTGCTTGTCTCAGCAACATACTTTCAAGCACATATAGAAGCTCAGCCTTAGGCAGAAAGTCTGTTGCTGATAATAATTGGACCATTGTCTTGAGCTTGTTGGGGCCTACTGGTATTTAACTTCATCTGTTTCTCTACCTACAGCACTGATTTGTCCTCACTTCAAACTGCCTAAGTCTCCAAATTCTGCAATTTTTAGAACATAATCCACTGGTTTTGACCAGAATATTTACTCTAGAACCTGACCTGGTATTTGTCCTTGGCTTCCACATACCACTAGTGCAGGAAAGTGACTCGTTTGCTTTCTCCCTAAACCAATGAGAAGTCTCTGCACTGATAGGATGTGTTACACACTGACACCCTCTTTTGTTCTTTGTTCTTTCCTAAAGTCTGGATGTCTGCATCCCCATAAAATTGTGTGTTGAAACCTAGTCTCCAGGGCAATTGTATTAAAAGGTGGGGTCAATGGAAAAGAATAAAACCATGAGAATAAAGGTTGTTGGAATAAAATGGAATTAGTGCCTTCAGAAAAGGCTGTCCTGATCTTTCTGCTTTTGTGGGTGTAGCAAGAACATGTCATCTTAATTAACACAAAGACCCACAACTGGTCAATGTACAAGGAGTAAGAGACTGTGAAGTTCTCAGCCATGATGGAAGAAGGGGTACATGTTCTACTATAGGCACTTTCAACCATACCTTTGGCTCTTCCAGACCACTGGGTTGGACTTCTGCTGTGACTCTAACCACTCTTAAAATTTCATAACGCTGGCAATGATGACTGGTATAAAAGGAGAGCACATCAGGTTGGATCAGATTTTCTCCCTGGGATGCTTGCTGAAACCCAAGAACAAATGGTTCCTCCTTCAAAGGGGAGTTTCTAGATTGGAAAGCGGTTTGCTGCCTGCTGCCATCTTTGCCACTGCAGGGAGAGCTCTGATCCACAGAAGGGATAAGGGGGTACCTTTTCAGAGCAGAGAGAGGAGAAGGGAAGAAATACAGAAGAAAGCAAGTTTCTAGGAGAGTTAGACTTCTGGCTGAGGTTAGATTGTCTCCAGTCCTCATTGCTAAAGAGATTTCACTTCTCTGGTACTCATAATTCCATGAGAAAACTTATTTGACTCTGGGTCACCCTGTGTTTTCTTCTCACCAGCATCTGCCAGATGAGGTGGGAACAGACTGATCGTCATTGGCCCATGTCTACCTCATAGGCAGAATTCAAACATGAACAGTTCCCACCCAGCCTTTTCATATCTTTAGCTTCTCTCCACAGAACAGATATCACCTCCTCATATTCTTGCTTCCAGGGGTATACGAAACACATCCTCATATGTCTTTTTTTCCAGACCAGAGGCCCATGTATCCTTGTCATCCTCCATTTACCAGATGGATGCCTCCATGCATAGGTGTCCGACACAAAATAGAACTCACTAACGGGCAGAAGAATCATGATTGCCTCACAGTGTGCTTCAGCTGTTCATGAATGCTCTTAACAGAACATAACCACATTTTTGTGATCATTTTTTTTCTAGATTGTGCCCTTCATGGGCTTGTCTAAAGGCTGATCTCCTCATTGAGCAATAGGAGCATCCAACCCTTACCATAGTAAGACATGGGTTATAGATGCCCAAAGATTACTTCCTTTCATCTGCAAGATGAAGAAAACTTGAGGAAAGCAAAGCTTTTGTATTTGATGGACAGGTAGCCAAGAGCTACATTAGCATCAGCACCAAATGCTGTTGCGAGGAGCAAAGCAAGACTTTCTATGGCCTATAGCAGAAAAATCAAGAGTCTGGGAACCCAGATAGATTCTGTTTGCTGACAGTTTCATGATTCTGAAACCACAGTCCTCTTTGGCCCTCAGTTTGCTCATATGTGAAATGGTAAGAAGTTGGGAAAGAGGAAAAATCCTATCAGAATATCATCTAAGTCTCTTCCTAAAGAAGCCATCACCATGTGCTGACATTGTCCACGCTTCCAGCTTTCAATGTGGTCTTTTCACCTTTCCCCGCAGGGAATTATTACCCTACATGTCCCTATGTCCAAAATTCTCTTCATACTTCTCATGCATAAACCCCTTGGCCCTCACATTATCAGATAACCCGGCATCTACTGCTCCTTGGAGCAAGAAATCATCGAGTATGAATTTTCCAATGTCCTGATACTGTCTCCATAAAACCATCTCAATCCTTCCTGCATTTGTTATCTTTTCCCCTGGACAGAAGTAGACTAGTCACATGGTCTCTGGTCTTAGACAAACCAGATCAAGGATCCAGGCTTCCAACGCCATGGGTGCCTTAAGATGCTAATAATGATCGTTCCTTTAGCCTCATCTCCATTTCTCATTTCCATGTAGTCTTAAAATATATCAGCATTCTAGAGGCCACAGCTTTCTCCTAAGTCCAACACTGTCTTTCCTTGCCCTTCAGAGTCTAGTATTTTGAATGAGCCGCCTATATTGTCCATGGCTACCTCCTTAGTTAGACCTGCTGTCTCACCCGGCAACCATCTTCTGTTATGTTATACACTAAGGCAAGGAGCAAGGGGTTCAAGTCATTGCCATGAGACTTTGGCAAGAAATTGAGAAAAGGCCAGCTTCTCCTCTTGAAATTGAAAGCAAAGGAAAAGCCTATGTCCAGCTTCCGGGGCAGTGAAGCAAGAAGAGTTTTCTCCTTTTATTCTGTTCAGGCTTCCATGAGAAAGAAAAACTGGTTTTTCATCAATCCAAAGGCTAATCTCCTCTCAGCATACTTTCTTAGGGGGTCTTCACAGTAAGGTTGCCTGGGTACCTTGTGACCCAGTCAAGTAGACACAGAAATTTAATGGTCACTATGTTGTCTCTTGAATTCATCTTTTTTTTTTTACTTTTATGATTATTGATTGTTTCCTAGTATATTTCTTTTATCAGAATCTGAAGGTCTTAAACAAAGAGAATATTTCCATTCACTTCACTGTATTTTTTTGGCTAGTGCCTGGTCTATGGGTAAATGAAACATTTCGAAAGACCTTGTTTAGTTTATCATTTATCTATTAGTATAATGCTCTCAACATAATGACATTGATTGCTGTCTTCTGGTACTTTCATAAGTGATTTTATCTATTAATTTATTTAGTTGCAGATCAATCTTGGATATGGGGATTGCTGTTACCTTGAAATTATAACTAAAGAAACTGAGGCATAGAGAGGCTAAGTGAATTGTTCATCGTGATTCAGCTAGTACATGGCTGAACTCTGCCTTATAAAAATCCATTCCAAAAAAAAAAATCCATCTCGACAAAGGTCGGCTGCTCTTCCCAGGATTTATTTGGAATTCATTCCTCTCAAGTCTTTGTCATCAGAAAGTTAGGCAGTTTAGTGACCAGACTGAAAAAACACAGTGCATTAGTCATTCTTTACATCCAGCACAGAAAGCACACTGTAATTTCATGGAAACATTACTACACACCTCAGCTTGTACAATGGAATGGTCCTTTTGATCCTTTTGACCCTTTCCTAGGAAGAGAAATTAGCAGATTTAAAACAAGAAGCACAGAACAAGTTGGACCAGTACTCTCATAGGTTTATTCTCTTCCTCCTCTCCATTTTCTACTGAAAGTTAAAATGGGAAGAGTCTTGCAATGTCTCAGTCTGTGTATCAGTGTAGGCCATTTGAGCCTTGGGTACAAGCTGCCTTCTCTAGCACAGTATCACCAGTGTTGGGGCTATTTTGATCTCCCTGTGACTCTAGTAACCATATAGTCATTGTATGAACAGAACACATGAATGTGATCGATAATCCCTGGACTGAGGCAGACAGAAAACATTGCCTCTTCCATGTCTAAGTCTAGAAGTCAGTTGCTATCTGTCATTAATTCTCAATGTGTCCTAATACAAAAAGCTTTTTATATTTTTTAAAGTATGTGTGGAGGAATGATAGAAATGACTCCGTAGTTAAGAGACCTTGCTGCTCTTCCAGCAGACCAGAGTTTGGTTCCCAGAGCTCACATGGAGCAACTCCCAACTTGCTTGTTTTCAATTTGTTCAATCAACCAGCCTCCTGGGTATAATTTCCCCACTTCTCAGACACAGCTTGTACTCAAATGACCTCCTTGGTGCTCTTTGAGGATATATTAGTTTTTATACTCTGCCTTTAGACCAGTTCACCAAAGCACAGAGATATAAGATCACACATATCCAGGTTGGACTGCCCAGGTTTGAATTCAACCTCTACCACTACCACCACGACTGGTTAATTGGATAATGTTTCAGGATTCACTTGATCTATATTTTCCCATCTGTAGAACAGCATGAATGAGATAACCTCTTCCCAGAGTGGCTATGGATCTCAGTAATTGCCTGAAATTATTGTATTACATTTGTGTGATGGTTAGTTTTATCTCAGCTTGACACAGGCTGAAGTCATCTAAGAGGAAGGAATCTCAATTTAAAAAATGCCTCCATAAGATGAAGCTATACATGGGCCTATAACCCATTTTCTTAATTGGTGATTTATGGGAGGGTGCAGCCCATTTTGGATGGTACCATCCCTGGGCTCTATACAAAAACAGACTGAGCAAGCCATGTGGAGTAAGCAGCATCTCTGCATGGCCTCTGCGTCAGCTCCTGCCTCAAGGTTCCTACCCTGTTTGAGTTCCTGTCCTGATTTCCTTCAGCGATGAACAGTGATGTGGAAATGTAACCAAATAAACCCTTTCCTCCCCATCTTTCTTCGGGTCACAATGTTTCATTGCAGCAATAGTAACTCTAACTAAGACAAGTTTCCTGATTGCATTGCCTTTCACAAGGTCCACAAATTAGCCAGCCTCAGGTACTAACAGATTCCGGAGGCTGCTTTAGATAAGAGGCTATTGAGATGCGGTAGAAGAAATAATCACTGAGATAGGTCAGTGATGCTCATGGGCAGGACAGAGCCAGGCATAGGACTGGAGATAGGAGCAGTAAATATCTGATCTGTTGAGAAAGCCCCAGACAACCAGTTGCCAAGAGAAGAGAGCAGAGGAATGTTCTCTGAGCAGACAGCACAGATCTGTGTGTGGCAGTTCCTGTTTCCGCCCTCAGCTGTCTGTATACCCTAGCTCCATCTCACATCTGAGGGACGTATGTTCAGAAAACCATGTCACATAATTTTTATTTTGTTGGATCATTTATGAATTAAGCACTGACAATAATAATTACCATCATGTTAGTTTATTTTCTTCTCACTGTGGCAAAATACCTGAGAGACACAATTGAAGAGGTAAAGGATTTTGAGGGGCTTAGGTTCAGAGGGGTCATTGTGCCATTGACAGGAGGCATGGTGGGTGAAGAAGCAGATAAAAAACAATGCCGATATTTCACTTGTTGTCTCCTTTTTTATTAGATTTGGGACCTCTAGCCCACAAGACACTGCCACCCACAGTCACAGTGAGTTCTTCCTCCCTCAGGAATTTGTAATGTAATGTCATTTGTAAATGACAGACATTTGCCTCCAAATCTAAATTCAAAATCCAGTCAAGTGGCAATGAAGATGAACTATCTATCTATTTATTATTATTATTATTATTATTATTATTATTATTATTATTGTGTGAAGTCTGTAAAATAATGTAAAACACTTTGGTGAGCAACGAGCCCATGACAAGATAGCTGTTATTTTTATTTTTATATTGGATTGCTACCCTATTGCAGCTATGACATTTATCACACAGTGCAGTGGCTTAAAGCAATACAGATCCATTCTGTTATGTTCTAGAGACTGAAAGCCTGGAATCTAAGATATTGAACTAAATGTATTAGTAGGATCGGCTTCTTCTGGAGGCTCTGAGCAGATTGAATTGGCCTCTTGAACTTTTGCAGCTTCTAGCAGTTATGTGTTTCTTGACTTGTGTCCCATCATCTCAAAAGCACAGCACTTCAGTCTCTGTTCTCAACCTCATTCACTTTCTCCATATTGCTCTTATATACTCTGGTAACATTTAAGGCCCACTTACACAATCTGAAAATCTTTAGGCTAATATTTAAATAGTGTTTTTGCTATTCATGCAAGAAATAATCCAAAGTTTGAGGGTTAGAAAATGGATGAGGAAGGAGGACCATTATCAATCCAGCATTATAAATTAATAATAGTGCCAGGCAGGTAATAGTGGATAATAGGACAGGAAATATGAGGTGTGTAATGGTTGAAGCTAGATTTGGTATGTATCGGGGATAGTTCTCATGATGTTGGATAACTGGATCATCTTGCATTTCCAAATGCCAGAGTCAATGACCAAAAAATACAAGCTGAAGTATTATTGATAGTTTCTTGATCCTCAAAATCTCCACTCTGATAGTTGTTTGCCCAACATTATCTCTGTTTTCATACCCACCCACTTTCCCTCCCTACTGCCTAGCAGACATCTTGAATAGCACTAGTCCTAGATTCAGAGTGGGAAGGAAATCATTTGGTTGTAGGGGTTGACCCAGAGATGATTATATTAGCCTGAGGGTGTAATCCAAGTTGACATAGGTTGTTTATGAGAACACCACTACACGTGATAAATGAAAGAAACCATTCTAATGATGAAGGCAGCAAACAACATGAGATACAGCAACTTATGCTAATAATAGAACCACTCAACTATCTCTGAAGTCCTGCCTGGGTTTTTCCTGTGTCTGCTACAATTTACCCTTCATTGTGAAGCAATTTGGAATGAAGTCCTTCCTTCTTTTTCATTTAAATCATCTTGGAAATATGTAGGGTTTGTCAAATCCATTTGTAGATAAAGAAGCCAAGGTGCAATGAGATATACGACCCATCAATATTGGAAAGTCAGCTGAGGATATAAAAAGAATCCAACCTAGAACTCACAAATACCATAGACATTGTTATTTCACCAACCAAGAATGATGTGTCTAGAGCTTCTTACTCTGCTTGCTTTCTTTTTCTGACAGTACTGAGAGCTATCTGATGGATGTGGACAGCATAGCAGGTGAACTCCACTATACAGAAAGCTGTACAAAGAAAGGCTAGAGACCACATTTGTAACCCTCATTCCAAATGAAGGACACAGGAGGCTTTGGTCACCCAGAAGGCTAAGTCACCTTTCACGTAGATATCCTTCTTCCTAGGTAAGCTCTCCTTCAGAGATAATTACTTGAGAAATATTGTCCTTGGTTACTCATGAAAGCAATCTCAGCTGCACTTAAATTCTCTCCAATCAAGATGCTATAATAAAACCTCAAGAGGAAGAAAGTAAATTGACTTTAAAAAAAAAAGAGATATCTAGTAAGTGCTATGAATTGCTCTAAATCAAATACTGTTTTTTTTTTTTCATTTAATCACCATAACTCTCTGGGTAGTATCGTTATGCTCATTGGACCCATGGGAAATTGAGGCCCTTTCGGCTCAGGACATTTACCAAACTCATGAGCCCAAATCTGAATCCCAGGCACAAATACTGAACACCAAGTACTGTTTCCATAGCCTCACATGGCCTCCTCTAAAAATATCACAATGATCATTGTTCCTGGGATATTGCCTAATGCAATGACCTCAACACCATCAGGCAGGACTGTCTAGCAGATAATGAGAGAGAACATGCCAAAGACACTACTGAGAACAATGAGCAGGTAGTCAATGGGGCACTCAGGTGAATTCATGAGGCAATCACAAAAACCTACTGGGTACAAAAGTAACTTGGGAACATCTTGGGGACCAGATGGTTTGAGGCACACCCCAAGGACAGCTGTGCTCCCAGATTCAGTAATTACCATGTTCTTAAAACAGGGGACAATCACAAAAAGACCAATGACTCATGCCTGAAAAGGCATAGAAGTTTTTGCCTTCTCTCCTCCCCCAGAGGCCACTCGGCTTTGAAACCAAAGTAGAAGCTATTGCTTCTAGAACTAAAGAGATAAAAAGGGCACCTTGCCACAGAGCCTTTGCTTTGCCTCAGCAATAAGCTAGCAACCCATACCACAAAATAGTTCCATAAATCAGCTACAGTCATCTCACACCAGCTCCCACAGCAAGCTACAATTGTGATATAAGAGCTAGAAAGAATGCTTGGTCACCTGATTGCCTGCCTGCCCACTGAGATGTGTGATGAGCTGGTATGCAAGAAATAGTCAAAGATATTATCAGCGATAAAGTACACCATGAAGGGTTGTTGCAGCCAGGCTAAAAAAAAATGTTAATATATCCAGGGTCTCACAAGACACTTGGGCCCTTGGTTGGAGGGGAATAATGAGGTTCCTTTCATGACTGAAAAAGAAACTTCATGTTTGAGGATATACATAGCCAGAAATAAAGCAAGGCAGAAGATGGTCTCTAGTTTGATGTGGAGACAGACAGACACAGGAAGAGCTCTTGGACCCAGACAGTGAACAGCGGGTGGGAAGCAGAAAGCAAGAAGCATATCTGGGCTAAAAGAACATATGAAATTCATATTTAAATGTTTAAACAAGATGGTAGAACTTTCAGGATGGACTTTCTGGAGTGACAGATGTGATGGGGCTGGGAGTGGACAATGGCAATGTTTGCGGTGGCCATGGTATGCTGGAGGTGATGATGGAGATCATATATGATGACCATGTGGCAGAAGTGACTATGGTGCTCTCAGAGTGGTAGTGAAGGGGTGAAACAGTTAGCTGTGGCAGTAGAAACTAGGAGGACATTTGTGTCCTAGTACTGGGTGATCAGAGGCTGGGGACACTGGCATCCATGGGAAGGTTGAGATGATGTCATCATCATCATCACCATCATCATGTGATGGCAGTGGATTCTGTAGGTTATGGAATGATGTAGCAACAGTCATGGCGGGCAGTAAAGGCAAGAAGTGATGATAAGGTGACTTTCACACATGTGATATTAGACTTAGCTAAGTTTCTGTCATTCTTTCTGACCTCTTATTCTGCAAGAAACTTTCCAGGTCACTCTACATAACAAATTTAGTCTTTTAAACATGACCAAGTCTTTATTTTAAACTCCTGTCCTGGTCAAACAAATTGAAGAAGGAAAAGACAGTGGAAGATGTAGTGCTTCTGTGTCCAATGGGGCCTTAAATAAAAAGATCTCAGGACCCTTCACTGCTCCCTAGAATTACCACACCCATCTTCCAGGCACCTCAGCCTCATCCAGCCTTGTAACAAGCTGGCTCAGCACAGGGATAAAGTTGGGCTAAGCTCTACCCCAGGAACCAAGTCTGTACAGAGATAAAAGCACAGTCATAGGTTAAAATCCCATCCCTTCTACTTCCTAGCCTTGGCCCCAGGTAAGTCCTTTGAGCCCTTGATGAAGAAATTAAAGACAATACTATGTGCAAAAGGCCTGGTTCCCGGACATGCCATTGGCTTTAGCCAGTGACATGGATATCAGAAGTAATAGAACAGGATTTCAGGAAGCAGAATCATTGTCACTGTTACGGCAGGAACAAACGTGCTTTAAAAAGATGCACCTGTGCCCTTCCTCTCGAAGATTTGTAAGATTCAGAGACACCAATCTCCAAGTAACTGGAATTTCCCCAGGAGCCTCATAATGAGAAGGAAAAGGCAGAAGATCCATGCCAATTGGATAGAGAATCCCAGAGGATTTTACACGATTCTAACAATCTGTTAGAATACCTTGCAAACTGGAGTCCAGAAAATAATGGCTCAGTGACGGGTAGGAACATACCTGAAACAGAACATCTATTTAAACCTAAGCCTCAAGTCAAGACCCTAAAGATGAGCTTGGGCTGTGAGGCAGACGGAGAACGTCACTGGATGTAATGATTTGTTCCTCTTCCCCAATGCGGCCACACTGAATAAATCATTTCTCCTCGTTGCACTATCACATGATTTTCTATTGAAGACAAGTGACAAGCTTCCTGGAGCTTCCAAGACGCAGTCACTGCCCCTAACAATTCTAGTGACATTATCAGCTCAAGCTCTTGTTAGTGAACTGATGGTAGAGTGAGTAGGGAGGAGCTGGAACATCCTCTGGTTTGTGACCATTCTGAATTCTTAAAAGTAAATATCACAGGGCAGTGGTGGTGGACACCTGTAGTTCCAGAAATCAGGAAGGCAGAAACATGTAGATCTCTGTGAGTTTGAGGCCAGCCTTGTCTACAGAGTGAGTTCTGGGACAGCCAAAGCTACACAGAGAAACCCTATTTAATAGAAAGAAAGAAAGAAAGAAAGAACGAAAGAAAGAAAGAAAAGTCTAACCTCTAAATCAAGGCCAAAACCAGCTATTATAGGGAATAACCAACATAGAAATTGGTTTTGTAATGATCACCACTGCTGATCACTGAAGCTGGTGTTTTGCTCTTTGTATTTGGTGTGTGCACGTGTGCGTGTGTGTGTGTGTGTGTGTGTGTGTGTGTTTATACATGCTTGGGAAGGTGCATGTTTGTGTGCTTGGACGTATAGACCAGAAACTGGCACTGGGCAACTTCACTCACTCTCCCCTTCATGCTTCTGAGACAGGGTCATACGTTAAGCCTGCAGCTCACCAACTGCCTACAGTGAATGGCCAGCAAACCCCAGGATCCTCCTATCCCCAGTGCTGGAATTACAAGCACACCACCACACCTAGCTTTAGCCTGGGTGCTGTAGATCAAACTCAGGTTCTCAGTCTTGTATATAAGAACTCTACTGACTGAGCCTTCTCCTCATCCCCTGCTTTGGATTTTTTTTTGATATGTAAACACCTCTTATTGCTCAATCCAAACTCATGAACTGGTTTGATCCTGGAGGTCACATTGAAGCTTGGCTTGGACCTTCCTATACTGCAAGTTGTTTTTTCTATACATCAGTGGTTCTCAATCTTCCTACTGCGGTGACCCTTTAATACAGTTCCCCATGTTGCGGTGACCCCAAATTATAAAATTACTTTCCTTGTTACTTCATAACTGTAATTTTGATACTATTATGAATCATAATGTAAGTTTCTGTGTTTTCCAATGGTCTTAGGTGACCCCTGTAAAAGGGTTGCTTGACTCACAAAAGGCTCACAATCAACAGGCTGAAAACCACTGCTAAGATGAAGTTTCAGAATGTATCCCATCCAATCAGACTGGTTAGTATCAAAAGAAGTTTAAATGGCAACACGGGAAAGATGATTAGAAGTGCAAAGCTCTGTTTAAGATGAGCTGAGCAAACACGGAGACACATTCTGAGTTTCTATGGTAACGGGGAATGAGGCAAAGGCAGGGCCTTGTCATAAACACTCCAGTGACATCATCAAAATTACAGTTATGAAGTAGCAATGAAAGAAAAAACAGCTAGATAAAAGTTCAAGGGAACTGTCACCACAAGAAAACAAGTGCAGACAAGGAGATAGATAGAAGGCCAGCTGGAGGGAAGGTATAAAAGTGACCAGAGAGCACGGTACCAGGGGGCTTGAGAACCTCACAGTTGATTCCATGACTGTCACAGAATCACTAAGGTCCCGAGTACAGACTGAGAGACCATAGAGAATGACAAATTCAAACTCCCATATTCCTCTCATAGATGATTCAAATGGTTCAGAAAATGCAGGTGATTGGGTCAAGGTCACATAAAGTTAGAAGCAGAGAGCTTGCCGAAGCACCTGGAAGACTTCATCTTCTTGGCTTGCTATATCACATGTGGTCCCTGAGAAGTTGAAAGTAGAGATTTATAGACCCTGGAGATCAGAAGCAGAGGAAACAACCCACTCCCATCATCCTTCCAATTCCAACACTACACTGGGTCCATTGGGTTGTAAGAGGGGCCAGGAAAAACAGTTACCCCAATGATTTATGATGCAGGAACAGAGACCACCTACTGTGCCTGGGCCTGAAGCACATTCCACTTCAATCTTGAAAATAACATTGAGTGTCCCTGGTTTGCTGACCATATGCTATCATAGACTACTGCCTTGGTGTCAGGATACAGTGGCGCCTTCAGCCCTAGATTCACATGATCTTGTTTGTGAGAAACCAGAGCTTCAGGCTGATCATGAATAAAACACAATTTACTTTTCTGGCTCCTATGTCTGGAAGAAAATGAGTCCCAGATCATGCTGTCGGCATGGAGAGGTGATTGCTGAGCTCTTGACTAAGAAACCAAGGGCAGCTGCAGAACCTGGAGAGGGCTCTAGAAAAATCAACCAAGACTGCCCTCTGGATTGGGACCTCCAATTACAGATGGTCTTCATTTCTTGGGCCCAACCTAGCAGAGGTCACAGAAAGTCACAGCCAAGTAGACCTAGAGAGGACATCTTGGTCATTCATCCTTTAAGATGAGGAAAAAAAGAAGAAAAATAACTCACAAGGTCATGTTTAGGGATATGGCAGAACCAAGTCACCTGGCTCTCAAGGTTAGTACTTTCTATACTAAAGAAGGAAGGTTACAGATCCATCCCTTGTTATTTGAAAGGCATTGCAAGACTATGCCCCTATATACCATCTACCATCATTGCTCCAATGGAGGCAGCTTCCTTTTTTCCTAGGACAAAGTTTTCAGCTAACTTTTAGGCTTGGAAAATTGGTGATTGTTGGCTCAGAATGTGCTCAATATAGATAAGTAATAGAAATAACCTCTGATAGCCCAGGACCTTGAGGAACCCAGGGGATAGGGAGCTTGGAGGAAACAGGAATAAGAAGAGATGATAAAAGAGAGATCAAGACAGGGAAGCAGGAACTTGGTTCTTCAGGTTGGCCTAAGGAAACCGGAAGAATTAGAAAGTAGGAGAAGGGCCAGTGGAGGTAGGCTGGTGAAGCCTCACGCTTGACAAGGCCATCCCTGACTGGAGAAGGGCATTTCGCCTGTATTGCAATCATGAGAGGTAGCTATTAGATAGGTGGGCTTAAGCACCTAGCCCCACCATATTTCTACTAACTGATCTACTACATAGAGTCCTAGCAGTTATACCATCACCCACTCGTTAGTTATGGACAGATACCAGGAGCCAGAGAGCTAAGGAGGATGTCTCCGCCCGAACTCCTGTGCCTTCCTAAGCTATGGGGAAGTCTGAGCAACAGTGGTAGGATAGAAATGTGCTTCCTGGAGAGTCACCTGGCAGCAGCCGTGAAACTGGCGGAGACACAGGAAGCTGACTTAGAGGGTGGGGGAGCCAGAGGCAGAAAGTGGTTAGATAGCATCTGCAAATATCTCAGGGAGGTCATTCATATTCCTCAGCAGCTGGTTGGTAATCTCACAGTATACCAACCAAACCATGGCACAGCAATGGATTTGCCGTTCCCCAGCACTGTTTGCAGAATGAGTACTAAAGGCAATCACTTCACATAAAAACAGAAACCCAAGTTTTTTTGTCCAACAAATCCTGAAGCTCCTGACTTTTGTTCCCACCCTCAGCTCTGTCCTTCCTTGAGTGACAATCCCTTTTCATCCTTTCTCATGACATTCTCCAAACTCTTCCTTTTCCCCAGCCCACTGAAAAAACTCTTATCTTAGAAGAATAGTGAGTGATTTTTCTTAGCTATCTTTGTGGAACCCACATTCACATGAACACTTGGACACATACTTAAAACACCCAGGCCTGTTCTCTGCTCCTTTATCATTGGATCGATAAGGCACTGTGTTCAATCATATGAGAGCAGAACAGTATAGCACAGTATGCTCCTTAAATGGATTCTCCTCAACCTTCTGCATAACTGGGAATGAACTTGCACTTCGAAATACAGTCACTCTGTGCACATCACTTCCTCTTACTATGCCTCAGACTTCCCGCTCTGTCAACTAGAACCTCGCTCTAGATGACCTCAAAAGCCCCTTGCACTTGTGAAAGATAACCTTGAAGCAATTCCTTTGGAGAGTTGAGGTATGAGGCTAATGAGGGCCAATGGTTCATCACAGAGCATCTTTCCCATTTCCCCATTTCATCTCCCACAGCACAGGGCAGAATCATCAGGCACATTTGCTTTATCCAGAGCCCGTCGAGCCCCAGGAGACCCACTCTGTTAGCTGAGTCATATCTCAGCTGACAGATGCTGTTTTATCCTCTCAGATCTGCCTGGGGATGGAGAGCATTGGAGTAGAGACCCAAGGGTAAACTTCTGCAAGCCTCTAATGGAAAAAGGCTTCACTCGAATGACCCTTTCTCAGCAGAAAGTACAGTGCAGCCAGATAGACCTCCCCATGGCATGCTAAGTTTCCAGCAGCCACACCCCCAGACCAGATCCCTGCCCTAGGGATTCAGGCCTGGCTCACTGCACAGTCCCGAAAGCTGGCAGAGAGAGAGTTGTCCCTAGCCAGGGATGGATTTTTTTTTTTGCCAGCCCACCCAAATGTTACGCAGCTGTTCTTTTCAGGGGTGAAAATGAGAGCGGGAGCAGAGGAAATCCCAGCAGGCTCAGAAACCTTCCTGAGTTTTCAAGGACAGAGAAGTAGGTCTAACAAGACTTTGTTTTTGAAAATAAAATGCCAGCACAGAGCAGATTCCTGATGCATGTGTCCCAGATGTTTCTGGATTATTTATTTTTGGTAATGGAAAATGGCTGAGTTTAACACCCCTCATAAGCATTCCTATAAGGAGTTTGTGTCTATAGGTATCATATTTGCTTGTAGGTTTAAGAAAAAAGAAAAAGATATCAGATATAAGGGAAAGCCCAAGAAACAATCCTGTCCAAATGACAGCTGGTGACGAAAACCTAAGACTATATTTTTTAAAAATCCAATTTGTCCAATTATCCAATAATCAGAAGGTACCAAAGCTCTTATCATTATCTCATGTAATCTTTGAGATAAAAAAGAGGCCAAGCTCAGCACAGGCAGTGAGTGTACTGCCCAACTAACCACATATCCAGGAACAGGAGTCAGAAGCAGAATATCAAGTTACAAAAACCTCCCCACCATTCCACCCAACTTAGAAATGACAAGCATATGCGTGGATCACAATGGACCTTGGAAGAGCCTCTAATGCATGTACCTGCTTTTTTATTAACACTTGCTTTTCATGCATTTAACTGGTTCAAATGCCAAGTTGATTTCTGCTTTATAGGAGAAGTACTGTGCTCTGGTCTGCAAGAAAAACATAAGCTTCAACACATTCACTTCCCAGCATCACCTGGAGAGTGAGTTACTGAACTGTGACTAAGTCTGTAGTCAGGTAAAGCAAGAAGAACATTAATGCAGCCAGGGCCACGGCCAAGTGCACACAAGCAAAGGACCGAAGTTCTATATGTTTGCTTTCTAGTTCTCAGTCAAGACCAGTAGCATGGTACAGACAGCTTTAGCACTGTCCTGGGCACAAAGTTGGCTCTCAGTAAGTGATGATGATTACTGAGTAACTATAGAGTAACTGGTCAACTGAGAAGAGAATAGACCTCTCACCCTCTATGAGTATGAGACTCAGCAGTAACCAAGCTTAAATATTGTGGTGGATTGGGTGAAAATGGCCCCCAGGCCCATAGGGAGTGTGGCCTTGTTGGAGGAAGTGTGTCACAGGGGGTGGTTTTAAAAGTTTCAGAATCATTCAGTCCCAGTATCATTCTGCTCCCTGCTGACCTGAGTATAGAACACTCAGCTACCTCTCCAGCACCATGTCTGTCCACATGCTGCCAAGCTTCCAACCATGATGGTAATGGACTAAGTCTCTCTACTGTAAGCCATTCTCAATTAAATTAAATGTTTTCTAAGAGTTGCTATGGTTATGGTATCTCCTTATAGGACTAGAATTCGAAGACAAATATGAAGGTCACATAACCTTCTTGGTATGTTTGTAGAACCTGTTTGCAATCAGTTACTTTGTCATATAGAGACATGCAAATATCATAGGAATTATAACTTAAGTAAAGCAAGCTGGCTATAACCGTTTATCTTCACATATTGAATCTTAGGACTAGATGGGATCTAGCACATTCATCTTGTTCAGAACCTGAAAATAAGCATGAGAACTAAAACATCTCCAGGAACCAATGACCAATGACTTCATATAGATCTGCCAAGTGCTGGGCTACTCTCTCTCTCTCTCTCTCTCTCTCTCTCTCTCTCTCTCTCTCACACACACACACACACACACACACACACACACACACACACACACATTTCAAGTCTCTGTGGTCTTCTTTCACAGAGGTAAGGACACGATAAAGAAGAAAACACAGGCTAGAGACTTGGATGAAATGGGTTATAATTCTGGCTTAGTATATTATTCTGTGTGATCTCAGGCAAGTGGCTCTTCTCAAAATCCCTCCAGAAAATGGAAATGAGGTCCACTTTACATGAGATGTTGTTCTATCTGATAAAATGACTACAGCACCTTCGATGTTCTTGGGTACTGAGAATAAATATAAGGAACAAACCCTGGTTCTTATTTCTTATATGGACTTTCTTGCCAATTGCTGTCCAGGCCTTTCCATCCCTCTGTCCCCTTCCTGCCTCTCCTGGTACTCCTCTTGATAGCAAACATTATATATGTATTAAAATGAAATATAATAAGCACTTTGATGAGGGAATCCAGCAATATGAGACTCATCAAGAAAGTGGCTGTCAGCAATGCTAAGACCTCAAGAGTAGGGAGGAGGATTCTCTTGGTGGGGGCTGGCAACGGACATAAGAAGAAGACTAAAGAGGAGAGACCACAATTTCCTAGAAGAACCAGAGAAAATGGGCGTGGCTGGAGCAGGGTGGGCTTCAATGAGTAGGGATAAGAAGGACTGGATCATAAAGAGCCTTCAAAGCAGACTAAAACAACACAAGATCTTCAACAGGTCTTAAAGAATAGAAAGATTTACATTTTAGGAAGATTTCTCAGGCTTTAGTTTGGAGAAAGGATTGAGGGTGAGAGATACACAGATAAACAAAGTTCAGCTAAGTAAGGTAATTGTTACAATGGAGGCAAGGAGATATTAACGATGTTACGAGTGTTCAGATGTTAATATCAAATGGGCACCAGCCAGATAGAAGAAAGTCCTTCAGGATGGATGTGGCAGGGAGGGTGATCATAGGAGGAGTGTTAAATGGAGACAATGGCTCTTAACGCTTCACAAGGACTCATTTCAGTATTAAGACTATCCTGCGCAAGCTCTCTCTTGCTCTGTGTGTGTGTGTGTGTGTGTGTGTGTGTGTGTGTGTGTGTGTGTGTGAATAAGAGGTATGGTGGGGTTTAAGATGGAGTGTTTATAAACCTAGAGGATGAATATGAAGGCTTCCATGCATGTCACCTAATAGCCAGAGAGCAAACAAAGGGCTTTCCTGTTCATAGTCTAAATCTTGGACTCCTGGTGAGACAATGTGACTATTAGAGGATCTGTCACATGCAAGAATGAGGTCACTGTTGCTTTTAAAGGACACCCTGCTGAGAACTGACCACTGATCACAACCAGAGTTGGAGGCCAAGTTCAGAAACACCTGCTGGGGCAGCCAGACTTTGTCTTGGAGTCAGCCACAATGGCTCTTACTCCTGAGTTCTTGGATATCTTTCTTTTTAACTAGGGCTTTGGTGAACAAATTTACAATTCTTTTTGATTCTTTGTTTTGCATCCTTTGCAAGAGTCAAACCTCCCCAGGTCCTTTTAGTCTTCTATCTGCACCTTGGTGTTTCCTTTCAAGGACTCCAGGCTCTCTCTGTAGGCAACACTGCTCACAGGGAGACTTTAGCTTTGAGTGTCCTCTTTGCTGATTTACAAACTAAGATAATCAAACCAGCAAAGCAGCCATTCAGTCATTCAATTTTCCTACCAAAGTAGAGTAAACGTGTGCATCATTAATTCCTTTAATCTCACATGCCTTCTGCAAAATAGTATACAATTAGCCTGATTAATATAAATATTATTTTTCAACTGCTGTAATAATATGCCATGACCAATGCAATTTATGAAAGGAAACATTTAATTGAGTTTATAGTTTCAGAGGATTAGAGTCCAGGCTGGTAGAGGAAAGGAGTAGCTGAAAGCTGACATCTTATCCCACAACCATGAGGCAGAGAGCAAGTACTGGAAATCAATGAGGTCACACCTCTTCCAATGAGGTCACATCTCTTCCAATGAGGTCACATCTCTTCCAATGAGGTCACATCTCTTCCAATGAGGTCACACCTCTTCCAATGAGGTCACATCTCTTCCAATGAGGTCACACCTCTTCCAATGAGATCACATCTCTTCCAATGAGGTCACACCTCTTCCAATGAGGTCACATCTCTTCCAATGAGGTCACACCTCTTCCAATGAGGTCACACCTCTTCCAATGAGGTCACACCTCTTCCAATGAAGTCACACCTCTTCATCCTTCCAAACACTTCTACCAGTTCTGGTGGCCATTCTCTCAAGCCACCATGAGAACCCAGTTTCTGCCATTTTTATTCAAAGGAGATGTATTTAGCCCTTATGTATGTCAGGTACTGTGTTGCAGCTTCAGTATATAATGATGAAATATAGCACATATTATACGCCAAGTAGTATTCAAATTAAACCATGCACATATGTGGAAATTGAGGTACTGAAAAGTGACTCCCAATAGTGTACAATAGTAAGTAAATGAAGAACTGGTCCAGTGCCCACATATGCTACAGTACATTTCTAAAAGAGTATATAAGTTTTGACAGCTAATATCATCAACTTGATGGGATATAAAAGCACATAGGAGACACACTTCTGGCATGTGAGAGAGTTTCCACAAAGAATTAACTGAAACAGAAAGAATCATCCCTTGTATGAGTAGCATTATTGCCTAGGCTGGGGTCCCAAGTAAATTTAAAAAAAGAAATATGGAGGTGTATGATGGGTATCATCTCTCTCTTCTTCTCCTCCTCCTCCTGCTTCTTCTTCTTCTTCTTCTTCTTCTTCTTCTTCTTCTTCTTCTTCTTCTTCTTGCCTGCAGGTACAATGTGGCCAATTCCTCCATACTCCTATTATGGTGACATCCCCATAATGAGTCTCTCAAGCCATGAGCTAAAATAAACTCTTAAGTTGCTTTTGATAGGTCTTATCCTGCAACAACACAAGTTCCTAAGAGTCAACCAAACATCAACAGCCACAGTTGAACGAAAGAGAAAAGCCAGGGAACAAAGAACAGGCAGGGGAGAAGAGAAAGTCAGATAGAGACCAGGAAAGGCAACAATTAAAAGATAGGTCAAACTGCACCCGTAGGATGGAAGCAGGAACCTACATACTGAGATGAGGAAGAGCAGCCCAGGTCAAAGCCCCATGATACTCAGGGACCAAGTGACAAGGAGCCAGAGAATGAGAACGGGGCATATGGAGGCTGTGGATAAAGGCCTTGTAAGTGAAATAAGGGGTAGAGGAATGGACCAAGATGAGCTACTCATCAAACACCAGGGGAGATGTGTGAAAACCTCATAACAAGGAACACGTGAACAAGGTTAAGCTACGATCGCTGCAAAAGAAAGAAGCATCCATTCTGGAGACAGGCAGCCTGGGTTCAGACCCTTGTTTCCCTCCATTGTGCAATTCGTCACCTTTTCCGGGTGTCAGCATCCTTTTTATATGAGTAATGGATAATAATGTCTCCTCATAAGGTTGAATTGAATATATAAAGAAAAATCTATTGCAAAGTGCTTAAAATAGCCCTAGGCTCATCATCAGGGTGTGCAAATATTAGCCATTACCTCCCCATTGCTCTCCTCAGTTGCTGCTAAGTACAGCTCATAGTAAGAGCATTGTGGCAGCTCCTGTAATTAAAAGTAATAAATGCTCAGTGCAGGAAATTTGGAAAGCAGAGAAAAGCACAAAGGAAATGTAATTATGCATATTCACACTACCAAAAGCAACCCACAATCAATATTTAATTGTTTGTCCTTTCTTTTTGGTGTACCCCTGTAAAGTTTAATGAATTTATTATGTTTTTATGTAGTTCTATAAATTGCTTTAAAAAAAAAAAAAAGCCTCAGTAGCCATCATCACAGGCTAAGTTTTCCAGAAGTAAACACTGGCATGACTTTTGGAGATGTAGATTATAGAATACCACTCTAGAAAAAAAAGAGAAGGAAATACAGATATTGAGTTTATAAATGTATAAATATGTATATATATATGATACACATACACACACCTACATGAGTCTATCCACTACACAGACAATGGAGGCGGGGAAGAGGGGTGAAGAGGGAGGGTCATGTTAATGGGAAATGTAAAATCTCGGATTCAAAGGACAGACCACTTTTATTTCTTTTATTAAGTTATTTTTATCTAAAATAGTTCTTCTGTCATACATCCTGACTGCAGCTTCCTCTGCTTCCACTCTTCCCAGCTTCTCCAACCTCCTCCCTCCCAGACTCACTACCCATCATGGCCTCTTCAGAAAAGAACAGGCTTCCAAGAAACAACAGACAAACAGAACCAAACAAGATACAATATGACAAGGTGAAAGCCCTCATATGGAGGCTGGACAAGGCAGCCCAATAGGAGGAAAAGGGACCCAAGAGTGGGTAAAGAGGCAGATACTCACTCTCACAGTTAGGAGTCTCACAAAACTTCCTAGCTAACATCCATAACATGTACACAGAGGACCTGGTGCAGACACCCATGCAGGCTCTCTGCTTGCTGCTTCAGTCTCTGTGAGCCTATGTGAGTCCTACTTAGTTGATTTAATGGATTCTGTTCTCCTGGTGTCCTCTATGCCCTCTGATTCCTACAATCAATCATATTAGCATTAGTTGCCTACGCTGGACACATTCAATAAAAGCAGATGTTACCCTACGCATTCAGCAAGGCTGCATTATGGGGTTACAATCCCTAAATCATCAAACTGAGCACATACAGTGACTGCCACATTCGTCCATCTGCTCCTCTGAAGAGCGGTCTTCAGTCTGGAATGTAAATGTGTGTTTTTGCAGGACATAGAAAGGGATCTTCAGATTTATTACCCTAGAATACAAGTGACATCAATGAGTCTACAACAAGATGCATCTCTAAATCTCTTTGACACAATACACTCTGTCTCACCTGCCAGTCCTGTTAATAATTCATCTTTTTAATCAACTGTGCCAGCATTTTCTACTTGGAATTCTTGTATTCTTCAACATACATGAAAACACTCATAGACAGCCACCCTCAGCAAAGATCTTGTCACAACATGGGCCATGTTCATGGGAAGCTTTAGTCTGGGACATACATGGCATTTTGAAATGCTCTGCCCATGGTAGACATGACAGAACTTATGAGCCCATACCTTCATAATCACTCACTAGAGTAAATCAGAAAACAGCACTTGAACACAAGGCTGTTTAATCTTTTCATATTGAATTCAGGATTGCTATTATATTTACAAAACCTGACTCATTTTATAATCTCAAGGAGGACACCTTGATTTTTCCGTAGTTGTGAGTCATATAGACCACAACACACACAGTAGCAAGTCTTTCTTCGAAGAATGACTATGAAGCATATCTCCATGTCTGTCCCAGAAACACAAGGGGAACATTTGTCACACCAGAACCATTTAATGTTTGCATAGTGTGCCATTGTTTTTTATAATCATAATAAATCCCTGTTATCTAGGGATAGTTCATTACCAGTTTTACTGTTATAAGCAATGCTGCCATGAATCCCCTGGTATATTATTTCTGAATTTCTTCATGACTTTTTAGGGTAAATTCCTAAAAATGAGATTCTAGGTTTATGGGTTTAGATATAAAACTCTTTGATATATGGTGACCAAACCATCCACAATTAACAAGAGGATGGTGTAGGTACTCTGCTGTGGAAGCTGAGCCTGCCTTTCTCCCTTAGGTCCACCAGACTGGATTTTTGTTTGGCGATTTTTATTTCTTCTCTGATTGCAAACCTTCTTCATTTGCTAATGGAACTTTTTTTCTCTTCTTTACTGATTAGGAAGAATTAAGTATACAGCCCAACCTTGCTATCATATGCTGCCATTATTCTAACCAGCTTTTTTCTCCATCTGGTTTATCATGCATTTGGCATGTGTGTCTTATAGTCTATTAGAGCCAAATTAATAATTTTTTTTCATGTTTAACTCAAGCTTTGTTGTTATGTTTACAGAGCTGGCCGGGATTTTTCTTCCTGTTAAGTTTAGCCAACTTCACTTCACCCCACCTGAATGCCAAGCTTCCTGAACTTTAGAATCTTCATTACCACACTCAGAGTCTCAGCAGTTCCCAGATGCAAATGGGAGCAGCACTATCCATGCAACTTCATTTAAGTCTTCCATCACCCACACCTTTATACTTCTCTACTCGTGTTCATTCAGCTCATCTGCAGTGTGGAGCCTAATGGATCCTTCTCCATCACTGCAACAGCAGCTAAGATGCCCAGGGATTGTGAGAAAAGAGGCCTCTGCCAATTGGATGCCAGGCTTGATCTAAGAAGACTGTTGGAAAAGTGTTTTCCCAGAATTGTTCACTTTAAGAATCTTCACTTCAAACCTGTGTTCAGAGTGGACTCAGAGGTGAGCAAATTCCAGCTCCTGGACCGCCCTGCCCAGAGAATTCCTCCAGGAACACACCCACTGATGTGCCCTCACACTTTCACACAGCAGTCAGACCCTAGGCTAAAGCTGGGAGAGACCTTCCCCAGCCATCCCTATAGACACATAGCAGGAGGGACCTCCCCAGGCCAGGCCAGCCTCCAGGGCAAGTTGCATCATCATAGATGAACACTTTTGAACCCCAGACCCAAGCCAGAGCAGATTCAGAGATTGGGCAGACCCCATGTCCAGAACAGACAGGAGACACACAACCCCTCTAGCCACAACTGACTAAGAGTGAACCACTGAAGAAATGAGCAGACACCAGTGCAAGAATACAAGTAACAACATAAAAAACAAGGCAACACCAGAAAAAAAAATGGTGATTCTACAACACCAAGACCTGAACAGACCAATGAAAAGGAAACAACAGCAAAAACACCTTTGTGAAGATTATTGAAGCCTTAAAAGAGGATATAAAAAATTCCCTTAAAGAAATTTTAAAAAATGCATTTAAACTATGTCAAAAATATATAAAGTAATGAAAAACCATTTTATTAATTGTAATCATATTAAAAAAGAAACCTGGTTCTCTAAATACATATACCTAAGACTATATTAATAAAACATATGACAATCTCTACACTGAAAATAACAAAATACTGTGAAAAGAAACTATTGAAAAAAGGAAAGATACTTTGCCAATACATTCAAAAGAACAGGCATTTCATGAAGATGTTTATATAGATGGCAAAGGAGCACATGCACAGGCCTCTAACTTGATGGACTGCCAGAGGAAGAAAAAGCCAATGATTGAACTGGCAGAGACATAAAACTATTTCAGAGAGAATGTGGCTTTTATTCCTATGGGACTATAAATTGGGACAAGAACTAGGGGGTATGGTGGGCAGTATCTAATAAAGTTTAACCTGTACACACTCAGCAATTGCTATGCCCTAGTCACACTACTCCCTAAGTGTGTGTGTGTGTGTGTGTGTGTGTGTGTGTGTGTGAAAAGTACATGTCAAGACATATGTCTAAAAATGGTTCCTATAAATGTGTTTATAGACCTTTTATTAAATTTGTACAGAACTGGAGACAAATACTATCAATAAGAGAATAATCAATTCAGTTGTTGAATATTCATACAGCTTATTGCCTTTTTTAACAAGGTGAAATGAACTATAATGTTTAGGATTAGAGAGAGGTCAAAGACCATGCTGTGATTTAACTCATAAACTAAAACTTGCCATAGTGTATAAGAATAAATTAATAAGATGTAACTCAATTGGTAGCTACAAATAAAACTGGGTGAGGTGTTGCCCACCTATATTACCAGAACTTGAGAAGTGAACTTAGGAGAATTGGACATTTAAGGTCAACCTCTACTTAGAGAATTAGAGGTCAGCCTGGAATACATAAGATCCTGTCTTAATATTAATTGATTTTTTAAAAAATATATGGAGATCCTATCACTGTAACTGAACTCCAGAAAGTGAAGCCTATATAATCCAACAAGATGAATAGCAAAGCGTTATAATAAAGAAAACAAGTAATCACAAAAGAATGTACATTGCATGTGTCAGTGTAAGTGAAGTGGATAATAGGCAAAATTCATCATTAAAGAAACAAAGAAAGAAAGAGAGGGAGAGAGGAAGAAAGAAAGGTGAAAGAAAATAAAAAAGTAAAAAACAGCAGAAGATAGTGGTTTGGATGGAAAAGGACAGGAGAGCCTCCATGGTAACCATGGTAACAACAGAATGTCTCACAGGTGGTATAGATTGTGATCACATAAGACTGAGTACCATCAACTAAAGATTTGCTCATTCTTCGGCACAGAAATTGCACTGCAAGAAATATAGAAGAAAAAATGTAGATATTGGTACAGGGATATGTTTGTGACATGGATTTATATATTTTTTTTAAAAAGTAGCTATCTGGGGGCTGGAGAGATGGCTCAGTGGTTAAGAGCACCGTCTGCTCTTCCAGAGGACCCGGGTTCGATTCCCAGCACCCACGTGGCAGCTAACAACTGTCTGTAGTTCCAGTTCCAGGCAAACACCAAGGCAAATAAATAAATAAATAAAGTTTAAAAAAAAGTAGCTATCTAATAGTATACAATACGGTTGCAATTTGGTCAAGCACCAAATGAACAAACATAGTCTAAAGCAGGCTTTGTGCTACTTTTTCTTCATCCAGACCTGAAAGATCTGGCGTAACTCAGTGGGAAGCAGAACATCTTTTCGGCATAATAATACCTCAAAATAATATGTTGAGGGAGAGCTTCTACAACTGTATGCTTCTCCCTTCCTCTCTCTGCATTTCTTTCTCTCTCTCCTTCCATATATATGTAGCCTTTCTTCCACCCTAAAAACAAGGAAAGACCAAAAAATCCTTCCCCAAACAAGAAGAAGAAAAAAATGACAGTGGTAGTAAGTGAGAAGGGGCAGATCACGACATCGAAATCAGTGGTGTCCAGGCTCAGGTGAGACTGTTCAGAAACCGAAAAAAAAAGACTCAAAGGAAATGCAATCATTGCCTTACCATTTGGAGACGCTCAGTTTTGACCAGTTGTTATTTAATTTTTCCTGCTGATGAGTGGTTGTTCTCAAGGGCCCTCCCTACAAATTTAAGTGTAACAAAGAGAAACAAAGGCATGGGGAAGTGTCTGGAAATCCACTCATGCTGCATTTTCTTTTTCAAGTACTCTTTTCACAGTGAGAGCCTATGCACCCTCCAAGGAAGCATCTTGAGTCAGGGTCTGCCATCAGTGACCGTGGGTTGCTCCCTTTCAGTTCTACTTGACTGCCTGTTCAGAGGAGCCCCATCACCCATCATTAAAAGGTACTACTCTACACATCCCAGATGCCTCCCGGTCAGGGTTAGAAACCGCCCCAAAACCAAAATCAGAAAAAGTTGGAATTCTAGTCTCCCTGATCCAGATTAACAATGACAGACCATCCCTTTCTTATTACAAAGTTCAAGAGCTAGGTTTGCTTACAGAGGATCTTGTATCTTCTCCTCTACCCAGACCTCTAGGTTCAAATTCTTTAATAGTTCCATTTAATTCCAGCCTCAGCTCCCATTGCTGCCAAGAGGTTTGCATCTAATTCTGACCATATCGACTTTCTTTTGCCTGTCTGTCCAAAGCAATTATAAATACATACATGAGAAAAGGCCATACTGTTCTCCATCCCAATCCTTCTCCAACTGCGGCATCACCAGAAGCCTCATCACTAAAGCATCACCAGAAACGTAAACACATTCCAAGCAAGCCTGAATACCAAGCAATACAATCCCATTTCCAAGCAAGGGAACAGAGGCTTAGAAATTTTATTGACTTGCCCAATGCTGCACCACTCCAGGGCTGACATTTAAGGCCTGCCAGTTCATGCCAACCATCATTTGTCATGGTATACTTTTATCCTGACACTATTGACTTCTTTGCCTGTCTCTTGTTAGAATCCCAAATTCTAGAGGATAAGGACTGAATTGTGTGTGTGTGCGTGTGTGTGTGTGTGTGTGTGTGTGTGTGTGTGTGTGTGCGTGTGTGTGTGTGTGTGTGTGTGGTGTGAGTGTGTGAGTGTGTGTGTGCACGCACTCATGTGTTCAACCCCTGATACAGAACAGGCATTTGTCAGCTGCAAATAATACAACCTGAATTCAGTGATTTCCACATTCAGCAGTCCCTTATTATCCCCGAGGGATGGTTTCCTGAGTGGACAGATCCACATGCTGTTGGACAACTTAAATCCTAGTTCTCAAGATTTAACACCTGCTCAAAGAGAGTGTGAGCAGTAGTTCTTCTCATAAAATATGAACACCAGTCACCTTGGGATCTTGATAAAATGCAAATTTGGTAAGATGGTAGACATCTCGCTACCTCCATGTAACAGGGGAAAGATTCAAAACAAGAATAGACCACTCCAAGGACAGAAAGAGAAGGCCCCTCAGAAATTCTCAGAGGGAATCTAGAAGAGATGCAAAGTGCTGGATACACAACAAACAACGAACCCAATAGGAAGGAAGCAGACTGCACTGGGCAAAGATACCCGAAGACTAAAAATCAAAAGATGGAAGTCAATCTATCAAGTAGAAGTAAAAAACACACAGAAACTATAAAAACTCATGAAGATTGAAAAATATGCTATTGCAAGATGGATGGGTCATTGAATACATCAGGGAGAGTTTTTTTTTTAATTCCTAGGATCAAATGAAATGAAAACAATTCAACAAAAACCTAAGTTATACAATAGCCATTTATATATAGTTGTAGTCATATATATAGCTATAAATACTGTGATTTGTCAGATATAAGCCAAACTCAAAATCACTAAATGGAAAAAAATTGATAAGGATCTGAGCAGAAACTAATGAGGTGGAAAGGAGAAGAAAAATATACCAAGAATCAATAAAGTAAAAAGGTGTTTTCTTCCAGAAGAAAAACAGAACTGACAAGGCCTTAGCTAAAACAAAGAAAATGAGAGAAGACACAAATTACTAAAATTGGAGTTGAAAAGAGATGTTGTGCGATTAATATCAAAGAAATTTATAGGGTCATTAGGGAATATGTTGGAAACATATTCAAAAACTTGCAAATCTAAAAGAATATGGATAAATTCCTAGACATGTAGCACCTGAAAAATTAAACCAACTCAGATAGACTTGTTATAAGCAATGAGATTGAAACAGTAATTTTTAAAAATCCAAAAAATATTCAGGCCCAGAAGGATTCACTACTGAATTCTACCAGACCTTCAAAAAGTAACTAAGTCATTCTCCCCAAACTGTTCTATTAAAAAAAAGAAGAAGAAGAAGAAGAAGAAGAAGAAGAAGAAGAAGAAGAAAGAAATGTTTCCTAACTCATTTTATGGAGCCAGACAAAGACACAATAACAAAACTAAAAGCCAATAACCCTGAAAAATATGAACACAAAAATTCTCTGTAAAATAGGCAAGCTGAATTCAGTGGTACATGAAAAAGACCATTCCCATACTATCGTTGACTTCATTTCAAGATTTCAAAGATGGTTTAACACTAGTTTAACACTACAAGTCAATAAATGTAGTATATCAAATAAATAGACTCAAGGGCAGAAATCACTGTGATCATGTCAATAGATAAAAGGAAGGCCTTTGGCAAAGTCTGACATACCTTCAGTCTAAAAGAAGAAACTTGGAATAAGAGGAACATAACTCACCATCATAAAATCTACTTATGACAAACCTATTGCCAATATCATGAATGGAGGAAACCTGAAAGCATTTCTTCCAAAATGAAGAATGAGACAGGGCACCCATTCTTATTAGTCTTCCTCGATAGTTAAATTCAAGATTTAACTATAGCAATAAGACAATAGAAAGAAATAAAAGGGGTACAGATAGGAAAGGGAGAAATTAATCATCCCTATTTGTAGATTCTATTTTTAATAGCCTCCATCAAGTCTACCAGAATACTGCTAAAGCAGATAAACACTTTCTGCTAAGTAGCAGGATACAAAACTAACATACAAAAATCTGTAGTTTTCTGTATAATAATAATGAACACAATGAGGGAAAAAAATCAAGAAAGTAATCCCATTTACAACAGCTTCCAAAAATAAACAGCTTGTAGTAAACATGACCAAGCAAGTTCCAGGTGTTTCAAGGTTGCCATTCAGTTGCTTATCTAATTCATGGAGAGGTTCCCAAGAATTAAAAACATGCAAGAATATAGACCCTTCAGGATATCTGCTGAATTTCAGATGAGTGTAAACTCAAAGCTACCAGTTGGAAAAGTCATTCTTGTGGAATGTAGAAGTAAATTCAGGACTACAGTGGATTGATCCAATACTTCAGGAAGCAGGAGATAAATGCCTGATTCCAATACTAATCTCTTGCCTGTTCCCTACAGTGCATACCCCATAATATAGTCTCTATGGTGTATTTAAGGTGCTGGCTTCCATGGTATGTAAAATGAGTTTGGAGTGGACCAGCTGAGAGTCCTGGCTATTGGATGGCACTGATATATGCTCTCAAGTGAATTATGAATCACTAAATCCATTCCATTCAGGAGACTGTAGGTATCATTTAAGTTTTTCAACCTATTCAACATTCTTGTGACTGACATTTACTGAGCTTAAAATCTGCTCGGTAAATGTCAGTGTGTATCTGGAGACCTGTACTCAGGAAGTACTTAGAATTGAGCACCATTCTCATCCTGGTCATTGTGACCACAGACTTGTGTGCCTCTGTTGTTCAGGGACAGAGGAGAAGTCTACATATCTCTAGAGTAGTGGCTTCTACAGTGTGACCCAATGACACCAGAGGTCCCCAAGACCTTCAGAGTGCCTACAGTGGTACTGCGTTCATGTTTATACTGAAGGTATGAAATCGGCAATAGGTAAAACTGCTGAAATCTAAAAGGAACTCCAAGCTCTTTAGTGGTCATTGTGCTCTTCACCAAAAATAACCATAAATATAAATTTTTGAACATTTAAAAGCTCCTTGTGTGGCTGGAGAAATGGCTCAGTGGTTAGGAGTACCAGCTGCTCTTCCAGAGGATCTACGTTCAGTTCCCAGCTCACAATTATCTGTAACCCCAGTTGTAGGGGATCTATCACTCCCTTGAGGCCTCCTTAAGACTAGGCACTCAAGTAGTTCACAAACACACATATAGGCAAAATACCTGCACACACTGAAAAACACTGTTGAAGGCTACTCGAATTTTAGAACATATATTTTATTATGTGTGTTTAAGTGTCTCTATGCTGGTGTGTGGAGAGGCCACAGGACCACCTTGGGTGTCATATGCATAAAAGTAGTCCACCTTCTTTTAGACAATGGTCTCTCATTGGTCAATAATTAGGCTAGACTGATGTCCACTGAGCCTCAGACATTTCTCCTGGTTTGGCATCCCCAGCGTTGGGATTATAAGCATGTGCCACCACACTTAGCATCTTCCAAATAGGTTCTGAAGATCAAACTCAGTCTTCCATGTCTGTCAGGAAAGCATCATGTCTGGTGAAATTATAAAATCTGTTCATATTATTTTGCCATTGAATATATGCCTTTTATGTTTTGTGAAATAAGATGGCAAGTGTAGGTAAAGCATTCTGTTCCCTAGCATGTCCCATGCTGTCTTAGGAAAAGCGCTTGTGAAATCATTTGAGTTGCCAGCTGAAATAGCTGTGTTTTTTCATAGACTACCAGTTGTAGCTGAATGAACACCAACAGATTATGATTATTCCTATCTGGATATTTGGCAGACATTTTACTGAAGATGAATGAAGTAAGCCAGTCATTTCCACAAAAGCAGCTGTCAGTATTTGCTGCCAACAGTAAAATTCAATTTTCTGAGTGGAGATTAAATTTTCAGACAGTCTCCTTGTGTATAGTGACTCATGAACAGATCAGTGCTGTTTGTGGTAATGAATGCAACTTTTTGAAAAGTTCAATAAAAAGCATCAACAATTAGGAGAGCTGCATTAGATTGGCAATGTTTTACAAATGACCAGTGCATGTTGTTCAAAAACACCCATGGGTATATATATATTCTATTTTCTGCCTCCCAGGGAGATCCAGATGTCCCCCATAGTCCCTTCCCCTGTACCTAACCTCTCTAGGTCTATGCTTCATTTTGTTGTGCTTGGTTGTTCTTCAAGGGAATGGGCCTGGATGAGAAGGTGGGGAGGAACTGGGAGGAGAAGAGGGACGGGAACCTGTAATCAGGATATATTGTATGAGAAAAGAATCCGCTTTTAATAAAAGAAAGAAATCTATTCAAATTGTAAGGTAAAAAAAATTAATAGAATCAAATATAATTTTTTTTTTCTTCCTGTAAAGTAGCTGAGTTTCCTATGTGCTATTGGGCACAGTGGGATGTAGCTTTAAGCTGTTAACTCTAGGTAAAGCTAAAGTGATTGTCTCCAATTTTACCCTGAGTTTGGGGCCAAGACAGCAATTATAGAGAATCTAAATTTGGATCTACATGGCATGTTCACAAATCAAAAAGTCACGCTCTATCATGGGCTTCGAAATTGGATTCAGACAGTTTAATTATATACAAAGGATAAATCATCCCTAAGAAGTAGTTTCTTTAGACAAAGTCACTCTGAGATCTCACTGGAATGTTGACTGACAGAGGTCACCTGGTACTGATCTGGATGTGGCTTTCCTAATCATTTATTTCTAGCATCTGTACAAAACATAAGGTAAGGATCTGGGGCTTATTTCAATTATTCATTTTGTTGTTGTTGTTGTTGAGAATAGATAGTTTTCCCTTCCTCTTCTCCTAATTCTTCCCCCTTTCCCCTCCCCTCCAGATCCACTCCCTTTCTGCCTTTCATTAGGAAAGGGTAAATTCATATAGTCCCATTAAAAACTAAGATAATAGCTGTAATATAAAGGCAAAGGACATAGTGTGGGCCCGTATAGACCCTGTGCTTGCTGTTCAGTCTCTGTGAGTTCATATGTGCTTACAGTTTATTCAGAGGACCATGTTCTCCTGGTGTTCTCCATTCCTTCTGGCTCTTACAATCATATCACCCTCTCATTAACAGAATTTCCTGAACTCTGAGGGGAGGGAGTTGATGGAAACCGCCAATTTAGACTCTATCTTTGCATAATGTCTGGCTGTGGGTCTCTGCATCTGTTCCCATCTTCTGCCAGAAAAATCTCTCTGATAATGATGGGCTAAGGCACTGATACATGAGTAAGCAGAATATCAATTAGGAATCATTTTATTGATTTATTTTTTTATACCAATCATGTATGGTTTTACCATATGTCTCTGGCCTATCTAGTTTCTGGTTCTTGGTTACCCAAGCACTGTTGAATATGAGTTACTTATCATGGAGTGGGCCTTATGTAAAATCTAATATTGGTTGGCTACTGCCACAAGCTCTGTGCCCTATTGTCCTAGCATATTTTGCCCATAGGTCAGATTGTAGATTAGAGTATTTGTGGCTGGTTTGGTGTCCATATTTTTCTTTTGGTAACCTGTAGAGTGCCTTTCTGCTTCAAAGAGAATAAAACATATGAATAAAAGAGATTAAAACAGGGCTCCATGTAGACACACCTCCACTTCTCCAAGTCCAGTGAGTAGTGTAGGTGTTGTCCTTGGCAATGGAGCCCTACTATGAAGAGCAATCCATTGTCTCAGCAACACTTAGATTGCTTGAGGATTTCCTTGGCCAAGAACACAAATCAATGCAACCCAGTCCTCCGCTGGAAACCTTGCTGGCTGTAAGAGGTGGCTAGTTGAGATTCTATATCCTCTATTACTAGGAGTCCTCATTAGGACCAGCTACATAGATCCCAGGAAGTTTCTACTGCCCTGGATTTTCATACTATCCCCCAAATGCTCCCCAATTCCAGCCATCTCTCCCTGAACTCTCTCCTTATATCCCACACCTGATTCTTCCTGCTCATATCCCTGTCCACCCCCAGTCCACCAGTAAAAAATTAACTCTATTTTACCCCAGAAAGATCTATATCTCCCTGCCACACATACTTCCTCTTTACCAAACTTCTCTGTGTCTACAGATTATACCTTGGTTATCATTTATTTAACAGCTAATATCCACCTGTAAGTGAATATATACCATATTTTTTGTCTTCCTAAATCTTGGTCACCTCACTCAGAATATTTTTTTTAGTGCCATTCATTTGCCTGCACGTTTTGTGATGTCATTATTTTTAACAGCCGAGTAATACTCCTTTGTGTAAATGTACCACATTTTCTTTACCCATTCTTCAGTTGAGGAACATCTAGGTTGCTTCCAGTTTATATATATATATATATATATATATATATATATATATATATATATATATATATATATCTGGCTATAAATATAGTTGAGCAAATTTTTTTGTGGTATGATAGAGGGGCCTTCAGGTATATGCCCAAGAGTTGTATTGATGGGTATTGAGGTATATTGGTTCCCAACTTTCTGAGAAACCACCGTATTGATTTGCAAAGCAGCTCTCCAAGTTTGCAATCCTACCAATAGTGGAAGAGTGTTCCCCTTGCTTCACATCCTTACCAGTGTGAGCTGTCACTTGTGGGTTTTGATCATAGCTATTCTGACAGGTGTAAGATAGAATCTCAAAGTTGCTTGAATTGTATTTCCCTGATGGCTGAGGATGTTGAACATTTCTTTAAGTGTTTCTCACCTATTTGAGTTTCCTCTGTAGAGAATTCTCAGTTTCTATCTGTACCCAACTTTTAAATTGTATTATTTTGTTTGCTGATGTTTAGTTTCCGGAGTTCTTTATACATTTTGGATATGAGCTATCTGTCAGATGAGGAGTTAGTAAAAATCTTTTCCCATTCTGTGGGCTCCTTTTTTGTTCTATTGATAATGTCCTTTTTCTTATAGATGCTTTTTAGTTTCATGAGGTCCCATTTATTAATTGTTGATCTTAGTGTCTGTGCTAACAGTGTTCTGTTCAGGAAGTCCTCTCCTGTACCAATGAGTTCAAGGCTATTCCCCACTTTCTCTTCTATCAGATTCAGAGTATCTTGGTGTATGCTGAGATCTTTGTAACACTTTTAAATTTGTATAAAGTTAACAACATATTTTTAAATATATTTGAAGTTAACTTTGACAGAACAGCAATAGATAGTACACAACTTGACTATCAGACTTAAAAATATTAGTATGTATCTTTATAAGTAACACAAAAAAAACAGACAGTAATTTTATAATATTTTTTATACAGAAGCTATCCAAACAGTGTGATCTGCTTTCTAGGATGGTTCACTGAACTTTGTTTTTTTATTGCTGACATTTCAGAAAAGTCTGTTACTGGTAACATCCAAGATTTTATAGAAGCTCTTTTGAGAGAACAAATAAGTGAACAGAATTAGGAAAGATTTTCTATGGGCTTGCTTTGACCATTCTTTTGGCTCCATACTTTTCATGCTAAGACTCCACAGAAAGTAGCCTGAGAAACACTATCCTTCTGGGAAAATTATATTATGACTCTATGTGGGCTGGCATACACTTTAGATATGTTTCTCATCACTGTGAGAAACACCTAAAACAAAGGACTTGAGAAAGGAAAGATTTATTTTGGCTCCTGATTTCAGAGAGATTCCAATCCATAATGGTGGATTCATGCTTCAGAGGCTCACTTACCCCTTGCAGTAGAGCAAGAATCAGAGACAGCGTTGGGGGAACCAGGGATAGAGATAATTTTCAAAGGTCTACACAACAACCTGTCTGTTAGCCAGACCCAAGACATTAAAAGCTCCACAGCCTTTAAAGTAACTTCACAAGCTGGGACCAGCCTGTGGTTATTTTATATCCAAACCTTAATAGCACCCTAGACAGTAAGAATGCCCTCAGAGTTATTCCTTTTGGGCAGAGCTTATAGTAATATAAGCATGCAACCACAGGATCTCATTGCACCAAACCCATGATGCCTGAATCATCATCTCAACTTAAGGTGACTCTTCAAAATCCAGTACCTACATTCCTTCAAAAACAAGAACAGCATAAAGGAGGCTAAAGTGGAAGACAAAATAATTTTAGCTAACAAGGATAAAATACCTTAATCAGCACACATAGTAACCCATGAAAAAGGACTGTACAAATGAGAAGCCCTAATAGTTATACTTGATTAGCTTCAGGGAAAATCTAATGTTTTCTGGCACTTAAAAGTTCATAAATATTTGCTGAATGAATGTTGAAATTGAATGATTGACATCAACTCTAGCAGGAACCTCCTGCTCAGCCACAGGCCATGCCAGCCAGACAACCAGGTAGGCTACTCACAGACCTCTCCTCTCTCAAGTCCAAGTGGAAACTCCGGGGGAAGGAGCTACATTGATCTAGAAAATTTCTCACTGCTGTGCCTCTTTTGGGTGATTCTAGATTTTGCAAAGTTGACACAACAGTCATAATTTCCCTGGCATTCAACATGGCACTGACACATGAGGAAATGAAACTGAGCATCAAGGTAGCCTCTAAGGGGGAGTCCATGTTTTCTTTAGAAGGTTACCCTTATCCAACCAATTGGTTCCAATGACTGAGTTAGATTTTATTTATTTATTTTTACCACTCCACTCTTTTTTGCAACAATGTCTCAAAAAAAAAAAAGACTATCTAGATATTACCTATAAGCATTGCTGAGCTTAGGAAAGCCACCATCACACTTTTCAAAGGGAGAACTCTCCTACCAAAAATACTGAACTGATTAGAAAACATTTCTGCAACAAGAAAGTTACTGGAGGTAACATATCTAGCCTGAGAATATTATTGCCTGCGATACTCAGTGGGTTCGTTTGGATTTCAATATTGAGCGAGAGAGAGAGAGAGAGAGAGAGAGAGAGAGAGAGAGAGAGAGAGAGAGAGACTTCCAGTCCCCATCTGCTTTCAGTTCAAGGGATTTAGCAGGTGTATACCACATTATATAACTATTTCCATTATCTGAACAGTTAAGGAGCATTTTGTGCTTTCTTTCAACTCTCTTCTGCTCATGAACTTGGCTACCAAGACAGGAATTAAACTCCTGGGCAGTAGTACCAAGAAAACCTTCCTGAAGCCACGACTAAAGACCTAGCAGCCAATGTCCCTCCACCTAATGCCCATCTTCTCTTCTCTCTCAGTAATTATTTCAGTGGCATCCACTGATAATTATCAGGCAGTAAAGATTTAATTAGATATGTCCTTACCTTTGGGAAGATCTTAGTTAAATGTGGCAGATTCCAGATATGTTTGAACAAGTATCTCCATCACATCCTTTTTATGTATATTGAATACAACTATGTGTTATAGTGATATTTACTCATCATTAGTAATACAAAAATTTTCACACCACAATAAATTATGAATAACTGTATATTTGAGTGATATTTGAATATATTTAATTAATGTGTTGAATATGCTACTTTATCTTTAAAATTTTGGTTGCAACAGAGCTGAGAATTCGTGCTTACTGTGGCACTATTCTCAATAACTAAGCTAGAGAACCAGCTTAAATGTTTATTAGCCAGCAACTCGTTAAACTACATTATTAAACCACAAAGCAGAAGAAAATTATATTACTTTCAAAGAAATTGATGGAATTTGATATCCAGTTAAGCAAAATAAACCAGAAACTGAAAGACAAACATTATGTTTTCTATTATTTGCAAAATCTTCCTTTTTGTTTGTGTTGTGGTGTGTGTGTGTGTGTGTGTGTGTGTGTGTGTGCGTGCGTGTGTGTGTGTATGTGTGTGTGTGTGTGTGTGTGTGTGTGTGTGTACATGTATATGTGTGTGACCTGAAAGAACAAGGGAGACCAGTTGTGAGAAATAAGAGACTGACAGAACAGAGAGCAAAAGAAAATATGGAAAGGGTACATATGAGCAAAGTAATAAAATATGTGTATGAAAATGTCATAAGGTTCATTGTTTTGTATGTTGACTAAAATATTAAATTAAAAAACTAATTAACCTTCAAATTAAAATTATTGATTTCACTTTGTAATATAATACCTATGAGGTCTTGTTTTAAACACATCTTATGGCTTTATTTTTATTCTTCTCTCATATATTACATTCTGATCACAGTTTCCCATCCCTCCTAACCCCTCTCCCAACATCTCTCCTGTCCCCCAGATCTACTCCTCCTCCATTTCCCTTCAGAACATAGCAAGCTTCCCAGGGAAATCAACAAAATACAGCATAACAAGTTAAAATAAGACTAGAAACAAACTCTCAGGTCAGAACTGGATGAGAGGACGCAGCAGGGTCCCAAGAGTAGGTAAAAGAGTCAGAGATAATCCCAATTCCCACTGTTAGGAGTTCCACGAGAACACCAAGTTACCCAGCCATCCATATACACAGAGAACCTGTCTCAGACCCTGGGAAATTCTCTGATTGCCACTTCAGTCTCTCTGCACCCTTATGAGCCCTGCTTGGTTGAATCTGTGGGTGGTGGTCTTGTGGTCAATTCCTTTATCCCCAAAAGTCTTCCTCTCTGTTTTTTGCTGTGTTCCCAGAGCATCACCTAATGTTTGTCTGTTGGTAGAGACATTTGCTCCCATTAGTTGTTAGATTAAATCTCTCTGATGATGATTGAACTATGCTCCAGTCTTTAAGTATAGCAGAATGTCACTAGAAATCATTTAATTGACATTTTTTTTTTCCAAATCACATTTGGTTCTATTGTAGGTCTCTGAGCTAACCAGCACCTGGTTTCTGAACATCCGCACAGTGTCAAGTGTAGCCATGGGCTCCTTCTCATGGCATGAGCCTCAATTTAAACCAGTCATTGGTTGGCCATTCCCACAAGTTCTATGCCATCAGTACCCAGCATATCTTGATGACTACCTGTTAAGGATATTTATGCAAACTCGGGAGAGGCTAAGTAACAAGGAGGGGTAAAGGGAAGATGCATGATCTTTCTGGGAAGGAGAAATAGAATAGATTTTTCAGATGGGTTGGGGCAGGAGGGGATGGGAATAGATGGTGAAACTGCTCCCAGTATATATGCATGGCGATTGATCCCCACTGTCAATGAAAATGGATTCAGAATTTTTGAGATGAGAGAGGCACACTCCAGGGTGTATCTTTGAGGTTAAAAGAAAAAGACTCCCTCTGAATAATGTGGTACTGTTCCATGTACTTTGTGGCCTGACCAGTTCATGGGGAAAAAATACCATTTTCTCCCATCTTTTCTTGGCTTTTTGGCCAGCCATATAATGCACAGCTCTTCTTGGCCACATGTTCAGGACAGCCTCATGTTCTACTCCAGTATGTTATAGGACTATTTCATTACAAGACCAAGAAAACATGAAACTGAACCCTTTGAATCCATAAATTGAAATAAATAATTCCTCCCTTTCAATTGTTCTCAAGGTTTTGGTTACAGTGACACAAAGATAGATAAAACAGAATGACACTATTTAAAATGTATGCCAGGTTCTCAATATAGTTAAAAAAAATTCACCCCTGTAATCAAAGGATATATTGGACATGGTTTGCTTTCTTTTTATTAGCATGAAGAAAAAATGCACAATTTGTCTTTAAACATGGTCAGTTATTGTGATGCTATGTTACAAAATGTTTCAAAAATATACTTTTTAATTTGTTATAATTTGTAGAACTCCCTTATTGGCACATGTTACTTTTAAAATTAATATGCTGAAAAAGACAGATGACCAGTCTGCATTTGTGCCTACAATTTCAATATCAAAACATAAGTCAATGCTCTTATTTCTTATCTGTTCTTCAGTTTGTCTCCATGTGGATTATCTGACAAAAATATTCCACTTCGGAAAAACTTTAGCTTGGTGAATACAAGCAACCGACAGTTTCTGAAGCAACTTAAAACAATGTTTTCATGTGCATTGTAACATTTACATGTGAGAGTTAAGTAATATTTTTCCCAGTAACATACAATACTATAGAAAACATTTTATATATCACTTTTTTTTTATGGAGATTCAGTCCCCATTACATGATCTCAGGAAGAAAGTAGAGAATTACTGCCACTCTCATTCACAGATAAGAACAGGTCTGCTCTAGAATATTATGTTAAGGTGTGTTACTTTTGTTTTTGCTGGGGAGCATGTTTGATGATGTAAAGATGTGTTGCTTTTGCTTATGCTGCATTTGTTTGAACTCAGTGAAGCTGTGTTACTTGCTTGTCTAAAACAAGCTGATGCCCTAATAAAGCACTGAATGGCCAATAGCAAGACAGGAGAGAGATACAGGTGGGACTGGCAGGCAGAAAGAATAAAAGAACGGAGAAACCTAGGAGAAGAGGAAGGAGGAGGGAGAGAAGTAGAGGAGAACATCAGGGACCAACCACCCTGCCATATAGACAGCCGTGGAATTAAAGTGGAAGTAAGATTACAGAAGTAAGAAAAGGTAAAAACCCAGAGGCAAAAGGCTGATGAGATAATTTAAGACAAGCTGTCAAGAAACAAGCCAAGCTAAGGCTGGACATTTATAATTAAAAATAAGCCTCTGTGTGTGATTTATTTGAGAGCCAGATGGCAGGTCCCCCAAAAGAGCAAAATAATCAACAACACAGATCTGAGCCTCTGTGACTAAATTATCACTGGTTACTTAATTTTGTAACTCAGGTCCATGACCTTTGCCTGCATCTTTCATGATTAGAACATTTTACCATACTGATATTTTTGCCTCTGTTACATGTTGGACAAGTGTATAAACCAGAGAAGTAAGAAGACTAACATGATACATCTTGGGCTAGTAAGTATTTTTTTCAATAATCTCTCTTCAAACTATCAATCAGTTTTGCAATTTGAAATAAAGACAGCATAGGTTCGGTTGATACAAACCTGTGGTGGAGAATTTTAAAGTATGAGATAACAATATTTTCCAGCTGGGAGGTGGTAGAACACTCAGGAGGCAGAGGCAGGTGATCTCTGTGAATTTGAGGCCAATCTAGTCTACAGAGCGATTTCCAGGACAGACAGAGCTACACATAGAAATCCTGTCTCAAAAAACAAAACAACAGCACACACACACAAAAAAAACAATATTTTCCTCATAAGGACACTATTTGAAAGTCTCTATGGTAACCTGGTTCAGCACATGAGAGCCAGATCCAAGGCAGTATGAGATGGAAGAGAGACCAGGATTGCATGAAATTCAATTTACTGGAGACTTCACTGAAATGTCATCTTTGGTGGCAGCAGGAATCATGAATCCCTATGATTTGAATGAGAAGGAGGGGTCTATAGGAGAAGTGTATCGATGCAAACATGATCCTAAACCAGAACGTATACGTGATGTATCTGGGTTATCCCAACCTAAGTTAAAGACATCAAGCTCATTGTTAGTGTTCATGGTGCCACAGCATAGGTAACACAGACACATCACTCTATAATTTTCCTACCTACAGCATGCTAAAAAAAAATACTCTTCAGGAAAAACCAACCAGAGTGACTCAGAGGTGGCTACGGGGCTTATGAACCAAGAGGACTGTAATGAGGACTGAATCAACACATAACAGAAGAGGTTGTATAAAATGTTCCCTATGGTACAACACATCATAAGGAAACTATTACCTAAACTGCAAATACCTTCAATCCTAAACAAGCAGTAAAGGAAACTCTGTTTACTTGACTTGGCCATTATATTTATTAAAAGCAACCATTAGACAGGGTCAGTGAAAGTATGTGTTCATATTTGCATATGTATATGTATAGCCATGCTCTTAAACCTAGGAACACCTCAGAATCACTATGACATGCTCAAATTCACTCTTGCAGATTCTTCTTGATAGATTCTGACATTTATAATTTTAAAAGCTACC